>JAHDVE020012276.1:0-214275 GCA_022606495.2 Halesus radiatus | reverse complement strand
GGCTTTCATAGGAACACGAGTATAAGGGAAGAGATTCGTTACGATAGATGTTGGTGGGTATATCCAAGAAAGAGTTATAGCAGTCATAGAAAAGGGGGGGGGAATGTTTTTTCCAAAATGGATTTGAAATAACATCATACTTTAAAGATTGAAGTTTAGGAATCAAGGGATGGGATGTTATCGAGCATGTTTTGAAAATATATTTTTCTACTAAGCATCTCCTTCTTATATGCAAGGGGGGTTCGGAGCATTCTACTTGCATTGAGTTGATTGGGGAAGATTTCATGGCTCCTAGAATAAGACGAAGAGACTTTGACTGGATCTTATCTAATTTATGTGAATTTGAAGAAGATATTGAATCAAACAGGCAAGATCCGTAATCAAGATGACTTTGGATGAGGGCATTGTAAAGAAGTTTTAAAGATGCTGGGTGGGAACCCCACCACACTCCGGACAGAAATCTAAGTGGATTGATATTGCTTTTTACATTTTGTGATAACATGATTTATATGGGTGTTCCAAGTAAGCTTGGAATCCAAAAACATTCCCAGGAACTTAATTTCCTTAGAGATAGGGATGACTTCATCGCCAAATCTCACCTGAATATCAGGGAGCTTTCGACGACGGGTGAAGATGACAACTTTGCTTTTGGAAGGAGAAAGTTCAAGGCCATTACTATTTAACCACGCCAAGAGTTTTCTAAGAGCGTTGTTGATTGCTGACGCTGCGATGAAAAGATTGGGGATATTTTGTAGAACGTTAAGTCATCGGCGTATTGAAGTATATCGCACATGAAATGAATAGATTTTTCCAGATCGAAAGTATAAATATTGTACAGGATCGGGCTTAGGACAGACCCTTGCGGGAGTCCTTTGAATATGTGTCTAACGTGGTGAGAGGATCCAGGCCCGTCTACAAAAATAGTTCTCTGGGAGAGCAAATTAATAATGAATTGGACCAATTTGGGTGGGACGCCAATCGCCAATAATTTTTCTTTTAGAATGGGGATGACAACATCGTCATATGCTCCGCAGATGTCTAAAAACACTGCTATGCAATATTCGTTTTTAGAAAGTGCTAATTTAACATCTGTCACAAGAGAGGAAAGGTTATCAAGGGTACTTTTACCTTTTCTAAATCCAAACTGCGAAGGGGAAAGGATTTGATTTTTTTCTACGAACCAGTCTAATCTGATCTTAATCATCCTTTCAGCTACTTTGCATAGAGTAGAAGAGAGAGCAATCGGTCTATAGCTTGAACCTAGACTAGAATCTTTGTTACTCTTGCAAATGGGAATGATATTTTGGATTTTCCAGTCTGGGGGAATAATACCAGAATCCAGAAATAAATTGATAAGAGAGAGAAAGTAGGAAAGGGAATTGTCATCATTGTGACTGATGAATATGTTCAGAATTTCATCTCTGCCTGGAGCAGAGTCTTTGAGGTTTTCCGAAGCTCTCTTTAACTCCTCTATGGAAAATGGAGCATCTAACCATGAAGACGAATTTGGGGTGAAAGATGGAATAGGTACTTCATCAAGATTAGGGACATAAGGGGGAGCTATTTTGCTAAGAAAGTCAGACATCCAAATTGCTGAATTGTGAGATGGCTTCGGCAGTGAAAAGGAAGATCTAAATCTGCGAATCATCGACCAAACCTCCCCCGCCGGAGTGGCAGGGGATATGTTAGTACAGAAGTTACGCCAGCTGTTTTTTTTTTTGAAACGAAATGTACGTTTAGCCAGAGCTTGGGCATTCTTGGCTGTTAAGTAATTTTCCATTGTCATCTGTTGGCAGTATGTCTTATTGGCCGCTTTCCTTTCTTTCAACACTTGAAGGCATTCCTCATCCCACCAAGGGGGAGGGCGAGCCTTCGTGCCTACAGGAGATGATTTAGGAATAGCCTTTTCAGCGGATTTAAGAATGGATTCGGACCAAGATTTATAAGTGGAGGTGCAATTTTCTGAATTAGGGGTAGGAAGGGAGAGGGTAAGAGCCTGAATAGATTCTTTGAATTGGGACCAGTTGGCTTTCTTTGTAATATATTTTGATTTACTTTTAAAGGGGTGAGTATCTAACCGCTGACCCAGATACAGAATGATGGGATAGTGGTCACTGCCGCAGGGGTCTGAGGTAGTTCTCCAGGAAATTATTGGAGAGATACCTGGGGAACAAAGAGATATGTCCACCGCACTAGGTCTCTGTCCAGGGTGACTTAACCTTGTTGGGGATCCGTCATTTAGAAGACACAGGTGCAAGGAGTCCATAAGGTCAATAATTTAGTTTCCTGAGATATCTGTGGATGAAGAACCCCACGGTTGGGAGTGTGCATTGAAGTCACCCAGAATAACCAAAGGAGAAGATATTTTGCCAAGCATGTGGACCCATAAGGAAAGATCAAATGGGGTAGAAGGGGGAATGTAGAGGGATATAAATGTAATATTAGAGACAGTAGCTGCCACTAATTGGAAGGATGAATTTATGGGTATAATGGAAAGAGGGGTGAAGGGTAGGGAGTTTTTATCTACACAGGTTAATAATATTCACAGTAATAAAACATATTAATTACTTTCAAAACCATTAAGTTCAGCTTTTAAGGTTAAACATAACGTGACACTAATTAAAATAATTGGGAAAAAAACAATTTTAGAATGTAATGCTTTTAAATATTGAGATGAATTGTTTGTTGTCGGGTGTACATACGGAATATGAAATGGAATAAATTGTTATTGTTAATTTAAAGCTCAAGTCCTTTGACGGCCTCCATGGTCAAGGGGTAGGGTTCTCGACTACGAATCTGAAGGTCGCGGGTTCAAATCCCGGCGTGCACAAGTAAATTAAATTGATTTGTGTTGTTTCACAATTAATTCATTAAAAATAATATATAGTATATGTGTGTACGTTCTAGAGTGGTAGACACTAAGTATCCCCTGGTGAAAGACCACCATTCAGAATTGAAACATTTCTTGAAATGGCTTTTAGTCGTGTTTGGTGATCAGATCTTAATATCCAGGTATTTCCCCACCTTCCTCTTCCCATTCTCCTTCCCCTCCCCAATACCTTCAGCCTCACAATATACCCCAATTGGGGATGCCATAGTCTCACTGGCTTCAGACGGTTGGGAGCAGTTGGGACTCTTGTGCGGTATTCACATTAAAAAAAAATGAAGTTTTAAAAATACTGTATAATATATTAGTTTTACAATAATATATTATATTTTTATAAGTTTCTTGAAGGACTTGAACTTTAAATCTACAGTAACAATTTATTTCATTTCATATTCCGTGTGCATACCCGCCAACAAACAATTCATTTCAATATTTAAAAGCATTACATGTTAAAAGTGTTTTTTTTTTATATTATATTAGTGCCATCTGTGAGCACGTATAACCATTCATTTAGCTTTTTTTTCGTCTCTCCCATACAAGTTGGTATATTGTAAACACGTATTGTTATTGCGAAATCTAATGAAAAAAACCTGATGTTTTTTTACCTACTTTTTTAATAATAACCCAAAGGACGGACGGTTAAGGTCTTAAATTAGTAGTGTATTTTGCCACTGTCAGTAAAGGAATTTCATAAAGGATGCTCGGTCTGATTGGAGATGATTTTAAATAAAATAAAAATATACAATAACTTAATATGTTATCCATCATTGCGTGTTTTACCCCATCTTCCCATAATCGAAAAACGAATACAGAATGCTGTCTGAGTAATGTCTACTGTCTAATGTCATTGGGAGATAATTGTATCTATATATATATATATATATATATATAAAAATCAATGTAAGTTTGTTTGTTTGTCCTCGATTTTCTCGAAAATTACTGAACCGGTCTCGCTGAAAATAACACAGTTTGTTCTTATTAGTGCCGGGAAGGTTTAGAGAGTAGTTTTAATGGAATCCAATATGTAAAAATAGTGCTATAACGTTTTAAATTAGTATGAAAAACATTGAACCCACCATGTTTTATTTATGTTAGCCCATGGATATAACACTCTGGTTAGCCACAGATTGCATATTTAAAAGAAGAAGGTTTTTTTGGGTAGAATATATTCAAAATGGAAAACACAAGTAGGTACCTACTTAAGAACTTTATGATTTAGATATATTTAGAAAAAATAAACGTTTAGAATGAAATAAAATATTCAAATGAATGTTTCTTTATTTGGAGATAGTTACTTTCGCTGTCAAATCAATTATTGTACCCGAGCAAGGCCGGGTATACATCAGCTAGTTATTTATAAAAATAAGTCATTTGCTTGTACTTATATAGTACATCAATTACCGTATGTTTTGCTTGCCACTTTGTGAGCTCTACAACATGTCTATGTTTGTTTGTAATGTAATAAAGTATTTTGACTGTCATTTCTAATAAAATATGTTCTTTTAACCTGTCGAACACCGGAAGCGCACCGGTGTGAATCATTATATTACGTCATCTACTGCGTCGTGCGCGTCCGGGGTTCGACAGGTTAAAGGCACTTAAGAAGATATGAAACATTGAAGTGTACCTATGTAGTTAATGTTGAAAGCGAAGTTGATGCCAGCCGAAACAATGCTCTGTATGGAGGAGGGGGCGGAAGAGAGCTGAGGGGGGCGAAGCCCATGGGACAGCACAGTGGCCCAGCGGTCACACAACTCCGATATTCTGAAAACAAATGCAAAGTTAGTTACAAAATAAGAATTTTTAATGTGATGCAGCTCAAGAGTAACAAGTGCCAGAGCCAGTAAGACTATGGCATCCCCAATTTGGGGTGTGTTGGGAATCTGAAGGGAGTGGAGATGGAAATGAGATTGGGAATTAATTTGTTTTATAGAGCTATGGAAAAGTTAAATATTCAGCAAAACGATTCAACCAAACTGCTACATCAGCAACATTCAGGTGCAGGTAGCACCATCTGCATCAACAATAATTTATTTATTTATTAATTTTATAAGTTTGGTACAGAGTTTACATTTTTTCAACTACCAAACTAGGCACATGCCCGCATTATGGTAGTCAAAGTTTGTACACAATATTGTTGTATACCTACATATTGCATGCGATTAACCGCCCGCATCAGCAATATTCAATTGAACGTTGTGAGGATTCAACAGTGGCAAACGATGATATACCAAAGCATAATTAGTCACCAACCATCTGCCTTACATTTACATAACACCTCCATTAAATTTAGTACATGCAACTTTGCACATTACAATAAGAAAAAAAAGTTTGCCTCTTCAGTAAGCACCCATCTTGCACATTCCTCCTGTTGGTGAAAGTATGTACCATCACTACAGAACAAATACTTGAAAGGTTGGGGAGAGTATTTCGACATCATTACCTGACATCATCCTCCGTTGCCAATTCCGTTTTCCCTCCATAGCGCGTCTGACAGCCCTGGACAGCGCTTAACAAGCATCCCAAAGCCTTTTGTCCTTCGCTCCGGTACTTGGCAATATCTTCCTTATCAGCCCCACCTGATATCATTGAGGTCATCAACCGAAGACTCTGTACAAACCAAATTACTCACTTGCATAAATTAATCACAAACAAAGTACCAGATTACCATTACAAAGTAATCGCATGTTTCGTATAGATTGAAATACATTCAACTTACCATTGTCTTGATATTTTCTATTTCCATTTATTCACCATTGTTTTATACATCGAAAAGTTAAAAACTCAATCATTTTCCTTAACTTGACTAATGTATTTACAAAAAACAGCGTCGAATACACCTACCAAATTAACCATTGACACTGACGTTTGAAATGACAGCTGAACTACCATAGATGCGTAACAAAACAAGATAGATAAGTACAGATTTTTCGGGCACGGTAATAAAAGAAAGCGCTCTTTTCAAAAAAACTCCATTTAATAATGTTATTATTTAGTTCTACAAGTATTTTTACTTTTTATTATTATGTTCGGCGCTCAAGGTAATTTTCAAGACAGTTCTAGGCAGTTTGAAAATGGCCTTAAACGCCGAAACAGCTGTCACAATAATGAAAACTAAAAATACTTCCAGAACTTAAAAAAAAAACACTATTAAATTTGATTTACATTAAATTTAAGAAAAAAAAAATCATTATTTGGAACCGTTTTTTTCTAGTTAAAATCTTCTTCGAATAATTATTATAGTTTTCTGAGAAAAAAAGATATCATTCCCTAGATATTTTCTATGTGAACCCACAATGCTTTTTCTGGGGCAGTATGTTCTGAGTTACAAATGGTTCCCACTCTCCGGAACCAAAAAGACTATGATATCTCCAATTGGGGTATGTTGTAAAGCTAAAAGAAGAAGGGAGGAGGAGACGTGGAAGAAGAGAGTTGGGAAGTACCTGGATATTCAGATCTGATCACCAAACATGACTAAAACCATTAAAGAAACGTTTCCATTCAGAACAGCTTTATTCAGATGGGAGGCATGCTTTGAATGTGCTAAACAAGTGCGAACAAGTATCAAGTAATAATTCGACATTGATGGAACGGACCAAAAATATCATTATAGTCACAATTGATTTCATAAACTTGGTTTTGCCCTTTTGACTGAAGTTTTATGAATATATTTTTTTTTAATTAAGAATCTGCCTCGAACACTAGGAGCATTGTGTGTGAACAAGGCTATTGATCTTTCACTAGGGTGATACTGAACTTCCACTCTGAAAGTTTGTTTACCATTCGTATGGTTAACTAACTAACTAACTAACCATCACGCCGTTTCTCCGCAGGGGTAGGCAAAGAGGATGGACCGCAAACAACTCGATCTTGGCATACACTTCTTGCTTCATTCACATTCGTACATCGTCTCATACATTCTCTTCTATTATTCCGACTTCTGACATAGCCCGACTCAAGTATTTGATTCACTTGATCGTGCCATGTCTTCCTCGGACGTCCCCGGCTTCTTCCATTCACATACGCGTCATACATTGTTCTTACACTCCTTTCTTCGTTCATTCGCTCCACATGCCCAAACCATCTAAGCGTCCCTTTCTTAATCTTACTCATTACGCTTTCAATATTTTTCACACGATCATACATGGTTCTACCACACATTCGTCTCATTTTTTCGTATGGTTATTATGTGTTTTTCCTGCGTTGCATCATTTCATATTGCTGTGCTTATATTGCTATTCACACAGTGGGCGCATATGCGAGGCGCTTCGGCACTCGCTAGTACCACAGCCTTGTTGACCACAGCCTCCATTTATAGGGCTACATATTTCGTGGGATAGATCTCGGAATGTTTTTTCTTTAAATATTTTCAAACGGTGTTATGAACTATCTCTTGGATTCTTAAAAGTAAGTGTGACAATAATGAAATATTTGTTGAAAATATATAAACAAACAATACAAACTCCAACATGATATGATTGAATCGCAGATAGTAAGTTCATGATTTATTATATTATCATTAAATATTTACCAACCAGTTTGTATCACGATAACCTTTCTAATCATTATGCAGAAGGAACACTTATTCTTATCAAAAATTAACTGTATTATTATAATGTTAGAAATATTCTTTCAATAATTATATAGTTGTCAGTGAAGTGTCGCACCAACCACAATGGCGAAGGTATGATGAAATGAATGAATATTACACATTTTATGCAACTTAACACTCCCACTTCGAAGGGGGTAATATACTAACCCCAAACTAGAGTTTTGTGTGATATCTACATTGTTTTTACATCATATACTATAACGGGCGGTCTGTTTAGTAGATTTGCCTATCTTAACAAACGGATTGCAATCTTTGAAGAGCAGACATCAGGTTGGAATGCTGTCCTTGTTCTACCGGTATTTTAATGGAAGATGTTCTGAGGAACTAGCGTCATTGATCATTTCGGCACCGGTGCACAGTCGCGAAACACTCCAAAAGCACGCCCAATTTTTGCATACAGTTGACATTTGTCACATGAGAACGGGTCGCTTCTACGACTCGTTCTTGTGTTCAACAGCTCGGCTGTGTAATGATCTGCCGGCCTATGTGTTTCCTCCCTCCTACAACATGGGTCTCTTCAAGACCCGAATTCATTCTTTCCCATCCTCTAAAATACCCTCCACACAGCATCCCCAATGATGGGCCTCGAGGGAAATTATTTCCCTCAGAGCCTCCTGTGTGGAGTTACCGTAAAAAAAATAAAATATATATATATATATACATAGTCCTAGAAAATCTATTAGTAATAGATCCAATTTAAAAAAAAATCCTATTACAATTTTTTAAGATATTAAATAACATATATATCAAATTCTGTGAAAATACTGTTTCCTCACCCTCCCACCCCACGGTGTGCCACTTCACCGTTCATATCCCAACTAATAAAAGCAAACATTCTCTCCGCAAACAAGCTGCGATTGCTGTTATAAAATGTGCAATTTACTGGAAAGGGCTAATATAATAATACTTTTTATTTAAGAAAGACAAACATTTCCGGGTTACGAACAACCTGATGACAATATTTGAAAATCTCCTAAGCATCACAGTAAGCGGAAGATGTTGCTTATGTCGTGATGGAGGACTTAGCCAGACGAGGAATTGAACTCACAATGCCTCAGTAGGACCCAGATCAATGCCAACTCAGCCACTGTGACCGGTCAGGTGCTGAGTTGGCATATTGAGTCAGTCAGTTTGTACTACCTCTTTTACCATTTTACATTACTTAATGATTAACTGTTGGTCAAAGACGGGCGATGTACGGTTAAAACGTTAATAACTAATATCTGAGTATCACTGGAAAGGGGAAAAATAATATTAAAAGTCACAGTCGCTTTGCGATTTTATGGGGGATTCTAATGGGGTCCCTTCGGACCGTTTGTTAAATTTTTACCTTCGGGTACTTAATGGTCAAATAGCCATTAGTTTATTTTTAATTTTATGTAGCCGTGATTTATTATAGGTATTGTATGTTGGTTCATGATGGTCTCCGTGGTCGAGTGGTTACGATTCTTGTCTTCTTCTTGTCGCGGGTTTAAATCCCGGTGTGCGCAAATAAATTTTATTTCATGAAATTGTGATATTTCACAAATTATTCATTTAAAATAATGTGTAGTATATTTGCAGCATGTTCCAGAGTGGTAGATACTGTCAATATCGCCCTGGTTAAAGACCACCATTCAGAATCGAAACGTTGCTTTAAATGGCTTTAGCCTTCGTAACCAGATCTGTATAGCCAGATTCTTCCAACCTTCCTCTTCCTCATCTCCTTCCCCTCCTCAATACCTTCAGCCTCACAACATACCCCATAGTCCCACTGAATACAGACAGTTGGGAACAGCTGGGACTCTTGCGTGGTATAAAAAATAAAAATAAAGTTTATTATTAATCTAGTGCAAGTAAAACAAACACAATATTACGTAAATATTTTAAGAAATTCTCCAGAAATTTTGCAATGTTTTAAAATTTTCTTTTCTCTTTATAAAGGGATTATGATCTTTGTGATAACAGGAAAACGTTGAAAAGATATGGTGGTGTAATGCAATAAAAAATTTGGTAAACTTAAAGACTAAAAAATGTTTTTCGAAAAGTTTTATCGATACTTTGTGTACATACTCATATGTATTAAATATGAAAGTTTTTGAAAGTAAACTGTATGTTTTAAGATATTTATATGATACATTCCCCCTTTTCCAATAAGGTAGGAGCAACTCATTATTTCAAAAGTTCTTTAATAATATTATACGGATGATTTAATTTTATCAATTTGTTATGCATAGAAAGCTGAAGGTCGTCTATGGGGTGGGTGTTTCTCCGGGGGCACAGCCCCATGCCTGGCCCTCCTCAACTCCTCCATAGAGGTAGACCGGAGGCTGTATAAGGAAGACATCAGGGCAAGCCAGGTCTACGCAGAGGCGCTGCAGAAGGCGGGGGTGATTACCAAGGATGACTGCAATGCCATTGTGGAGGGATTGACTAAGGTACACAAATATGTATTAAAAAAGTATGTTTATTTTATCAAATGTATAATATAGTTATTGAATTTATAAATATGTCGACCAGTTTCGGTTAATCTTAACCTTCCCCTGAAGAAGATCAGTTGACATATGTATAAAACCAATAAAGTGGTTTTAAACAAATAACTTTTATCATTTAAATATAGTATGTATATACGAGTATGTAATGTTTTTTTGTGTGTACTTAATTTTTTTGTGCTCTAATAATTCTCTTTCTTTTGAGTCAACAGGTGCGGGAGGAGTGGGATACCGGATCCTTTGTGCTATCTGAGAATGACGAGGACATCCACACGGCCATAGAGCGGAGACTCGGGGAGCTGATTGGGGATCCGGCGCATCGCCTTCACACCGGGCGAAGCAGGAACGATCAAGTCGCCACCGATGTGAGACTGTGGCTCATCAATAATATACCCTCTTTACAAAACCTGCTTCAGAAACTACTTAGGGTATGATGTTTTAAAGATTTCCAAATGATTTTTATAATAATATGTATACGAGGTGTGTTCAAAAGAAAAAGTGAATTTTGAATCTTCGCGGGCTATGTACATTCGATTATCGATTTTTTTTTTGTTATGTTGGTACACATATGTTTATCATATGTTAGCATTATCAGCCATTTTGGATTAGTGGTTTGTTTTTGACAACTGGAAAGGTTAGTCATGTTTTGGGTGTTCTTCGATTTTTTATTTACGTTCGTTTTCTGAGGCATCATCAGTCCGATTGAAGTGAAATTTTAGATTTGCTTTATTTTCTATGCCCTTATCAGCATTTCTTAAAAAAATCGATGTTTTTAGATTTTTTTCTAAAATAATAAAAAGTAACAAATCGAAGAACACCCAAAAACTTGACTAACCTTTCCAGTTGTCAAAAACAAACCACTGATCCAAAATGGCTGATAATGCTAAAATATGATAAACATATGTGTACCAACATAACAAAAAAAAATCGATAATCGAATGTACACAGCCCGCGAAAATTCAAAATTCACCTTTTCTTTTGAACACACCTCGTATAAATAAATTGTTTACACAGGAATGAGATGATTGGACGATGTTTCCTGCAAATAAATGATGTATTCATATTTATGTGATACCACACCAGGGATCCAACTGCCCGGAGTCTGTGGACCTATGACATTTCCAATTTATTACTATTCAGACCCGATCACTAACACAGCTAAAGCAATTTCAATCAATTTCATTTCTCAACTTCTAGTGTGCTGAGATTGCCCATCGGATATGCAAAATTTGAATGCCGGCTATCCGATAGGCAATGTACTTTATTTTCGTAAATATGTAAAATATAGGTAGTTATTCTGGAAAAACTACTTATGATAGATATATACATTTTTTATAAATATCTCAACACATTATCTGGTAAGACGGTACAATTTACCATACAAAAACATAGTTTTGCAAAAAACAAGTAAGTTATTACGAATATAGACTCAGCCGGTACACGGTGGTCGACGTGCAAAATTTTTTCTCAACACCCTACAGATATATTAGGCCGCAGGACCTTGGCGTTCCAAAGGTTAATGATAAAAATATAGATTTTTAATTATTTGGATCCCATAACCATTGAGTTCAGAGCCAAACTGGAATATTACCAAAGTTAATGCCAAAAAACTGATTTAGTATATTACGATAAAACCAAATATTAATTCATGCTTTTACCAACCCAAAAGCGGTAAAACCCGCTGTAGGCTGATATTGATTTTACTTGCAACTTTTTTGTTTTCTAAATGAGAATATTTTTTTGTAGACAATGGTGACGAGAGCAAAGAAGGAGATCAACATCCTCATGCCTGGATACACTCACCTGCAGAGAGCACAGCCAGTCAGGTGGAGCCACTTCGTACTCAGGTACCAATCATTGTCATTATCAATGATAATAAGGAACTCCAGTGAAAAATATTATCGCTATAAAAATATATATTCATATAGATTAGCAAACGACGACTCTGAACATATAACTTTTATTATTTATAATCAATCATATGTAGAATTTATAAATCGATATTAAAAAGTGAATAAATAATCATCTCATCAAAACAACTTGTTATGTTGGTATTATTGCATTTGGAACATCTGATGTCACGTGTGTATTCTGTTATGGACGTTGTTATTTTTCGATTTAGTTTTGTATTTTAAATATGTATTTTTTTTTCATTTTATCGAAATTTAATCTTAATTTGGATGACTTTAAGCTCGTTAATTGTTGTTAAATATAAAAAAACTGTTATTATTGATATGAATTAGAGTTTTCATGTGCAAACCAATTATCAATACAAATATTATGATAATGTTATTGCTCAATACTATTATTATTCTTTAAGTTAAAGTTTCTAAAAAGGTACATAATGTTATTACTTATGTTTAGTTATGGTTTACTATGAATATAATATAAAATTATGTACGGTAAAGCTCATCCTTGTTTTGACATTTGACATTCTAACCTTAAAATTAATCAATACCGATAGGTGCGTTTTGGCAGACTTTGAAAAATTGAAACATAAAAATTATTTTAATTAACTAACCTTAGAAAACAAAACGAAATATACTGGGATTTAAGTTTGAACACCATTATTGATAAAAAAATAAATAAAATAGGACTGGAGTTCCTTATAAGGTAGATTAAAGTTATACAGCTGTTACCAATACCCTAGATGATAATACATGCAGCTTCTGACATTTTCCATATATTGAGATGGCAACATGCTACACTAGCGGCCCGAGAAGTACGAATTGATTTTTTTCATACATTTTAATAGATTTTCGTTGAAATACATTTAATTTATAGAAATCGGAAAATCATAAAATAATTATTAGCTTACCTAGACACGAGTTTACTGCTTTTTGCTGATGAATAAAAATATATTAAAGGGGCAGTGCGATACTAAAAAAATAAGTATTATTATTTATTTTTGTAGTACCGCACTGCTGAAGGTTTTGGGAAGGGGGGAAGGAGATGGGGGAGAGGAAGGTGGGGGGGGGGGGGAAAAGTTCCTGTCTATTCAGATCTGGTCACCAAACACGGCTAAAGTCATTTCAAGCAACATTACGATTCTGATTGGTGGTTTTTTACCAGGGTGATACTGAAATTATCTACCACTCTGGAACGTGCTGCAAATATACATATATTGTATATATATATATATATATATTGTTTTAAACTAATAAATTGTGAAATAACACAAATTAAACAAATAAAATATATTTACGCACGCCGGGATTTGAACCCGCGACCTCTGGGTTCGTAGCCGAGTATCATAACCACTCAACCACGGAGGCCGTCAAGCGTTTATACTAACAGTTATAAGCCTCGCCGCTTGCCGGTCGGTTCGGTCTGGTAGTTTAAGAAATGGAATAAAACTCTTATTTGTTAAATTGTGAGAAATTTTCTATATACATATTCTTTTTTCTATATATAACATGTTTCTTACCGTCCATTTTTATTTATATATGCTTTAAATAGATATAAAAATTTAAATGTCCACATTAAAGGATATATAAATAAAAATTTATGTTAAGAATTGTGATATGTTAAGCCAATAGAAGTATAAACGATCCACCGTTTCACCCACCAACTTCCTCCATTCCCATTCTTTCATGTCCTTTAGAATGTATGATTCCATTTTCTTCGCCTTCTGCTATTCGATTCGGGGACCAATTGCTTCGATAATTGTCCTCCACGTGTCCCTGTCTTGGGCTACTTCAACGGTTTCTGTCCATAGCATGCCCAGCTTCTCCTCGCGCAGCCTCTGGAATTGCTTTCCTTGACTCTGCCTAGGGCACCCTACGGGACGTATTTAAAATGTATTTTTATTTATTTCGATTGTACGTACCCGATTTACTTCATATGTAATGTCATCTAGCCACGCGTGGAGCCTCCATTCAGACGCGGAGCTGCTGGCTGTCACAGGCCGCAGGGCAGGTACCCTCCCCCTGGGCAGCGGGGCTTTGGCAGGAAACCCTTTCGCCATTGATCGGAAGGAAATGGCCAAGAAACTTGGTTTCTCCGCCATCACCATGAACAGTATGAATGCAGTCGGCAACAGGGATTTCATAGGTAAACTAAGAACCATTATTATAATATGTATTTATTATAATTACATTATTATAATTGATAAATAATGAACCATTATTGTAAATGTATGATTGACTCAACTTGCTTGTTGCAACTAATCCAGTTCAACATTCCTTGCCGTAGACTCACAAACAATGAATTGCTTTTCCTCAATCAACATTCTACTAATTATGGGTACCATTCTCCACTGTCCAAAATGTCGAGACTTGTTAACTCAAGCCAGGGCCTTGAAATTTTTGTTACCAGTTTAAATGATTTTTATCAGGCTTTATTAAATTGAACCTTGAAAATTATCATTTAGAATGTCTAAAATCATGGAATTTGTTCAGTCTTTGGCTAGATTGTTCTCTTAAATGTCTATTTTTGTTATTGCTTCATTCTTGTATTATGTATGTGCTGTTCTTTTTCTGTAGCTCCTGTTTATTTCATTTCATGTTATGTATTGTGTAATTGAACAATGGTGTGTAAATAAAAAAAATATATTATTCTAGCTGATTATAGCTCACCCCATTTTTTTAATACCAAAAATAAAAAATAAATCATCATAAGAAAGTTTTGATTTTTACCATCAGAAATATCAGAAAAAGATCGAAAGACGCCATTGATTGTGAGATTCCATGAATTATAAAATGCACCTAGAATTCTAAGACATCAAAACTTCCCAACTCCCTTCCAAATCTCCTTAAAACATACTCCAAATCGAGAATGCCATAGTTCCACTGGCTCCGGGCAGTTGGGACTCATGTACGGTATTCACATAATTTTTTGTTTTAAATTATCAAATTGGTGCAATAACCACTCAAACATATTTATGTCTCAATTTAATAAGCGCAAAGACAATAAGTGTTATATTTCCTAACCAGTTGAGTTCCTGTTCTGGTGTTCCCTGTGCGGCTCCCACCTGAGCCGTCTGGCGCAGGACCTGATCCTCTTCAGCACCTCGGAGTTTGGTTTCGTCCGAGTGAGCGACGCCTACTCCACGGGCAGCAGCCTGCTGCCGCAGAAGAGGAATGCCGACGGGCTGGAGCTGGCCCGAGCAGCGGCCGCCACTCTGCTCGGCAACAGCACCGCCATGATGGCCGCCCTGCACGCGCTACCCTCCACCTATAACAAGGACTTGCAAGGCGATAAGAAGACCATGTTTGACTCCTTCGATACGATATGCCAAGTCTTAGAAGTTGTCAATGGAACCATAGAAACTTTAACCGTAAGTATTAGTGTAGCTTTCAATGTTATAATAGAAAAGTTTTACCTTACAACAAAACATATATTATGCTCTTAGCTCTATTGAAAACCTATAAAGTAAGATGCCGTTGGCGCTCGTTTGCCGCAAACCATCTGTGTGATGTTCTTGGATACCTTCTGGGACTCAAATCCCGCTGTGAAGACAGATTGCATTTTCTCAAAAAGAATGGCAGTACTCAACTTCATGCCGTTCCATGCGGTTCCACACTCCAGTTGACCGGTTCCTACAGGGAGACCTTCAGGAGATTTGCATGAAGCGAAAGCGCATCTGTCAGGGATCTGCAGAATGAATCTGTTGAAGTGCTGGTCGATTCCTCTTGAGCTGGGCGCCTCAGCTCTGGGTTCAATGCTAGCATTGAAAAAGGCAGAGTTGAGGTTTACGACTTCTGGATCTCGAGATAGCGGACATTATTCCAGTTAGCCATCCCCAGATGTTATAAGAGCTCCACTTTTTTCACGCTCTCTGGGTCGGCCGATGGTATCTTACTTTATAGGTTTTAAATAAAGCCTATGCTGCATAATAAATATCTTTTAGTTTTTATATTAATAAAAATTCTAAAATCAAGAAAACAAGATGTCCGGGGGTAAAGTGCAGCAACTTCGGGGGGTAATTTTACATGATAATACAAGTAAAAAAGATTTTTTAATTTTTTAGAATTTCAAACTTTGGTAGTTTTCAGGTAAAAATGTTTTATATGTAGTTTGTATAGAGTAAAAAAATATTCTTATATGGAAAAATATTTTTGTATGAGTTGAACAATGGTTGGAATTATGTAAAGAGTAATTTATCTTTTTTACTTGTACTATCCTGTAGAATCACCTCTTGAAGTTACTTCACTTTAAGGGGGACACCCTGTATATTATTTCAAAATTATTGAAAATTGTTTATGTATTAGTAAAAGCATGTCAACATTGACATGATAAACGTTTTATTAACAATATCAGAAATAGCATTTGCTGCCACGACCGCACGTCTCCCACGGCATTTGACAGTTGACTAAAATATTGTTAGTTTATCGAGCCCGTTTGCTCCCTAGAGAAGCTCGTCTTAACCCTGGTTGTTTTAGCCCCTTGTAGACTGACGAACCCAAAAACAGATAAATTTAGTATGTATTTTCATCCATAGCATTTTGTGAATTTCAGGTGAACGAGGCTAGATGCCTGGGGGCTCTGGAGCCCTCCCAGCTGTCCACGCGCCTGGCACACTGGTTGGTGGGCCGGGGGCTACCCTTCCGCAAGGCGCACCATGCCGCGGGGGCTGCTGTGGGGCGTTCCATCGCCCTGGGACTGCCGCTCAACATGCTGCCGGAGAAAGAGCGTGCAAATATAAGGTGGGCAAATTCTACTAATAAATCATATACAAACTCCAATGGTCCTCTGAATGGAAAACAGGTTCTCTAACAAAAGGTCATCAGTACTCATTAATACAACCTTTTATTCCTGTCAAGCCCTGGCTTCATAAATACACTTACATGACAAAAAAATATGTTTGCTCCGTAACTCAAATGAGACTAGGTCACACTTCTTGTCTTAGTCATCTCGCCAGATTCCACATAGTCAGCCCGCCTTACTGTGATTATGGGTCAGAGGATACTCAGGACCATAATTTCTTTGAGTGCCCTATCAATGACCAATTTCCAAACTTTATGCATGAACTGGTAAAACTTAAAATTGAACTCCCTACCAGTATTCCCTGCCTTCTAAGTTTCAACTCCCCCCAAATTAAGAATTTATCTGCAAAACGTATTTATAAATATGGCATGGGGATTAAAAACACATAAATTTACACTGTAACTTATTTGCTTCAATTGTATTTGCCCAAATATTATATCCTGTTTAAGAGTAACTAATTTTCAGAACAATCTCTACTATTAAAATCTAACTTATTAAATATGGCCAAAATTGCCCTTAATGGGTGAAAGCCATAAAATAAAAAAATTAAAAATTAAAAAACCGTAACAGTATTTTCTACATATCAAGTTGATGTAGCTGTGCCTTTTTGTGGCGCAAGAAATAATTTCTGTGAGACAATCAGATATAATATACGAGTATATTAAATAAAATAAATACTTTATTTTGAACCACTCATTTATTTTTAATTCATCTTCAGCCGGTTTCGCTTATCTCAAACTTAAAATTTTAAAAAAATATATAGAGTGCATATATGAGTATATAGGTGAGACATACAAAATATAATTAGAGGGAGACAAAAGATAAAACCTAAAAATGGAACAGTGAGACAGAGATATGCTTACATGTAATATAGAATGGGACAACATATAAAAAAGAAAGAGACAGAACTTCAAATGAGGGAAGGAATAAGAAGAAGTGAGAAATTTAGAGTTAACGGGAAATATATCTAATATGGGACTGTAGGACAAGTTACGTTGATCATTAAGCTATTTACTATGCATCAATTTAAATGGCTTTCTTTATTTCTAAAGCTTCTAAATTATCTAATCTAATACCAAAACCATTTTTGGGTAGAATATTAGTACCGGTGCTATGACTGTAGTTATGTAGTTATTCAATTCAGCCATCTGTTTGGCAAATTCCGAAAAACTGTGGCTGTTTTAACATCTACGTTGATGATGTTCTGTCTCTTTCTTTTTATATGTTGTCCCATTCTATCACTTGTAAGCAGTGGCAGCTTGAGTGAGCTAGAAGAGCTAAGATTGAAAAATACGACATTATTGATGTTGTTGAAGCGGAAAATGAATTTAATTTTTTTCAAAAATCAGTTTTTATATGAAGATTTTTCAGTTAGGTGGAGCACCTAATACCTAAATCTTCATACAAAAAATTGTTTTTTTTTACAAAATAAAAATCCATTCCAGCTAAAACAACATCAATAAAGTCGTATTTTTTAATCTTACCACTCTAGCTTACTCAAAGAACTGCCACTGCATGTAAGCATATCTCCGTCTCACCGTTCCATTTTTTCGTCTTATATTTTGTCTACCTCTTATTATATTTTCTATGTCTCACCTATATAAAGTATTTGTTTTACTTAATAAATACATTAAACAAAGTAATTGCTTTCTACGAAAACAGGATATAATATTGTCGATGAATATACTGTACCAATTGAGCATTCTTTTTTTTGTGGGATTAAAATCGAATTTCAGTCATATGTATTACGAAGGTGAATGTTTTTTTCACTTCATGTAGCTCCAAACAAGCATCAGATAAGCAATGTACTTATTATATTTTAAATGCTTCCCTCCCCCATTATTTGTTTAACCTTTCTCACCTTGCAATTCATAAATGCGAAGGACTCATGTTTTTTTCTAATTATTTTTATTTAATCTTACAATTTGTTTTCTTTTTTTTATTTCAAACTAGCTGATGTGTAAGCGGCCTTGCTCAGGATTATTTATTTTATTGAAATAAAGTTATGAAGTTGTGAATTCTTGCTTGTCGTTGGGGTGCCATAATTGATTTGACAGCGAAAGTAATGCCTTGTGATGACTATCACTATCTCTATAAACAAAGAAGCAAAGAAACCTTCATTTGAAAATTTTATTTCATTCCAAACATTTATTTTTTCAAAATATATTCCATTTTTTAAATATTCTACCCAAACAAACCATCTTCTTTTGAATATGTAATCTGTGGCTAACCAGAGTGGTATATATCTATGGGATAACCTCATGGGGGGTTCAATGTTATAGCAACAGTTTTACAGATTGGATTTTATTCAAACTGCTCGCTAAACCTCCTCGGCATTAATAAGATCAAACTAGGCTATCTTCAGCGAAACTGGTTGAATAATTTTCGAGAAAATCGAGGACAGACAAACAAAGATTCATATATGCAGAGATAAGACAAGCAATAATGTAACACTCCTATGAGTTATTAATTCAACTCATTATGGTACTGTCAATTATTGCTATATAATATTAAGTTTTACAAAGTTTTCAAGGCAAATATGTATATAAAAACAAAAAATGTATATAAACATTGGAAAATAAGAAAAATGGAGAAAAATAAAGGGAGAAAAAAGTATACCTGTATCGGAATCTACAAGGCTTAAGGACGGCTGTCAGAACAGAGATGATACCTATAATTAATGGTTTTCCAAATATCGTTTTAAAAAATAAGATTTCAGAACATCATTTCGAGATTTGTCCAAAGTGCACACATGTCTCAATTCCTCAGGAAACTTGTTATAGCTGGTGTAGGCAATGTATTCCAATGATTTCAGTATTTTGTAGAGCGTATTTTTGATATGTGTAGTTTGTGGTGTTGTCGTTTATTATGTTGGTGAACGTCGTGATTATAGTTGATTTTTTATTTGTGTGAGTATGGCATTGAATCATATTTAGATAGTGTTTGTTATCTCATGGCTGGGAATAATCTTAAACATTAATACTAGTGCGTGCCGTTAAATATCTTTAACGGGTGTATCCCATGACAAGTCAAAAATGTTACATAGGACCCTGTTTTGAATGGCCCTGTACCACAGATATCATTTTATTGGTAGTGAAACCCCAGATAGTCTAAAGATAGACCAAGTGGGAATAAATCACAGCATAGTACAATGAAATTTAAATTGAGAATTACACACGAAGATTGGTAAGAAAAGTGGATTTGGCAGCAAAATGGTAATGTTTATCTTACTTCATAGGTTTTAAATAAAGCCTATACTACATAATATATTTTAGAATATTATTGTGTCATCTGTATAAAGTTGAAGTGTGTCCTTCATTCAAGATTAAAAATACTTACTAAACGTGTCCACTGTTTTATAAAAAAAAATCCTGAGCAGTCAGCAGGTGTGCCCCATGGATTATTTTTATTAATACGGGGACACTGTGTGCAATCTGCATAGCTCCCGTAAGCACTCAGGCCAATGGCCCTTTGTGTTATCTCCCATATTTTTCCCTATCACCTTTTAATAAATTTCACCAGGGCTGTCATTGGGATTTTGGCTCACAAGTAAAAAAAATGTATTGTTATTTTGTTCAGTGAATTATTGAGCGGAGATCTATCGGAAGTGTGGGACTACGAGGCGGCTGTGGAGGAGCTGGGGGCGCCGGGGAGCACCTCTCGGGCAACTGTCCTGGAACAAATATCTACCATGGAGTCGTGGCTCCACAACCGCTGACGTCAAACACCTGCTGGTCAACGGCTCACCAAACTACTAATGAGTTAATGATTTGAAATGACTTAACTGTAATCATGTCAATAAATCATATTAAGTATAAAAATATTATTTATTTATTTATTTATTTACACCCATTACAGGGTTTTACATGGATATTAATAACATTGAAAAGGTACATATGTATTATAATAGATAATATAAAAGGAAACAATATAATTTGACGCTTTTATCCAGAGTTATATAGTTTCAAATAACCTAGCTCTACTCGATGAAAAAAACCGTACTAATGCATGCTTATACTGTAACATTGATGTGCCAAATATGTCAACAACATTGTAGTATTTGTTCCCCAGATGTTGAATCCGTCGCATAGGGGAATAATATTGCAATGCTGAAGTTGAATTATTCCAATAAAATGATAGGTACTGTCTTGTTCTACCAGGTACATGAAAAGCAATAAAATATAACAGTTCAGAGGTATAAAACATTGAATTAACGGGGAGAGGGACGTCGGAGAGTTATTATTTATAAATTCAAAATAATGATAATATTATCGTGCAATACGATAAACATGGTGTTTTTAAAGAGAAAATTATTTATCACGTTTCTTTTTAATTTGCATGGGCTTAGCATTTATTAAAATAAAATCAGAAATATTACACATTTCTGACCGTTCTACGCATGTTTTACAAAAACATTTAAAAAGTTAAATATCCGAAAAAAATGCTGTGAAGGTTTTTCTTCAACATGCCGATAAGATAAATTTAAAAAAAAGAACAGTGTGTAGTTTAATTTTTTGATAAACAATACGTAACTTTAATTTTTTTTTTTTTAATGCAGATTATAAATATTTGTTTAAGTTTATTTACAAAAACGTAACGAGAAAGGATTAAAAATATTTTTCTCCACTTTAAAAATCATATTCACATTTTAAATATTTTGTAAAACATACAATAGGACGGTCAGAAAAAGTAATATTTCTGATTAGATTTTGATAATTGCTAAGCCTATGTAAATTTATAAAATGTTTTTCTATTTAAAAACATTATGTTTATCGTATTGCATAATAATACTATCAATATTTCGAAATAATTCCGCTCCGACGTCCCTCTCGCCCTCTATCTTAAACAAACATGTTAAATCGCAAATAATTCTACATTCGGAAAATTTAACTAAATTTAATGAATAAAGCAGATAATGGTAGTCTATGAGTTCTTTAGGAATACCCATTCTAAATTTAAGGATCCTAAGAATTTATATTGGATTCTTGTGTGTGAATAAACTTTATAATTCGGAGACCAAACTGTGGAATTGTACTCGATATGACTCCTCACTAGTGACATATACAATGTTTTTATAGTATTGATATTATTGAAGTCACTTGATACTCTTAAAATAAAACCCAAAATTTTCAAAGCTTTATTGGATATGGTTTCTATATGCTTAATAAAATTGAGTTTCTTATCAAACCAAGTCATTAATTTCCGAGACAGAAACTAACGAAGCATTACTAATGAAATAATCAAATTATGATTACCTGCTGTATTGTATTTAATATTAACTACTAACAACTAAATATTGGGCAGGATACTTTGAAACTGTCCAGAACTGTAGAACAAAGTCTATTTATCCAAATTGGTTTATTAGAAGACTCGAGATTCTAGCTTCTCGTATTAATTATAACAGAAAAATTTCAATATGATGATTGATTATTGGACACGGCAATCAGAAGACATAAATTGTACTGCGCAATCAATTCTGTTCAAAAAAATATTAAAAAGTCCAGTTTTATCCTCAGATGAATTAGTTTTATCGAAATGTTTGTGTGACAATGACTCTACAACATTATGCGATACAACTTTAAAAAATTGACCAAAAGTCTCACTTTAAAGTCATATTTTTCATAAAATTTAACTTTGAAAAATTATAATATATGATACAACTTCGTGTCCTTAGAACAAAAAGATTCAATCTGACACAGTAATATTATGCGATAATGGGCTGTATAGAATATTGTTCAATATCGCATAACCATCTAAACCCCTATTCCTTAAAAGTGGAGTCGGGCAAGGGAGTAGTATGTCTCCCACTTTATTTAATATATACATTAAAGATTTACACGAGCTTCACAACTCACGGATTGGTTGCCATATCTGCAGACAAAGAAGTAATAACATCAACTAGCGGATGACATGGTGCTGCTCGCACCATCGATTAATACGATGAGACTGGTACGAATATGTGAAGAGTACGCAAACTCACATAACTTGCAAAACAACTTAAAAAAAATCAGTTATCGTTGTATCTAAATACAAGAAGGAGCCACTAAATATCCCACCAATCTGGCAAGAAGGAAATATACTGCTTGTGGCCTCGCAGGTCAAATGTCTGGGCCATATCCTTGCAGAAGACCTGAATGATATGGAAGATATGGAATGACAAAGAAGAGCCATTAAGCCTCTCAAGACGGTTATACCACTGTAGCGACGATGTCAGGTAACTGCTTTTTAAGACATGCTGCACTGCCCTATACACATTTGAGCTGTGGACGCAATACTCGGTAGCGCAATGGGACAAGCTGAGGGTGTGCTACAACAATGCATACAGGCAACTTCTGCAACTCCCAAGGTTCTGCAGTACCTCTATGATGTTCACTCAAGGGAGGGTCCACTCATTCCCCGCCTTACTTCGCCACCGACTAGCCAGCTTCTGGGGCAGGACACAGAAGTCAACCAATGCCATTGTCGTGGCTGCATCCGAGTGGCTCAGCTCTCCACTCAATGAGCGATGAATGCAGATGATGCGAATACCACCCTGAAAGACAACCCCTTAAATTCAATTAATATTAATTTTTTCTACTACTAGTGCCGCCTAACGAATATATTTGGAACACCAGGTGACATGGCGGGAGATTTAAATCGAGAATTACACACTAAGATTAGTAAGAAACGTGGATTTGGCAATTTTTATCTCACTTCATAGGTTTTAAATAAAGCTAAGCCCATAATATAACTTTTATTGTAAAACTTATAGTTTATTTTTTTCTACATTATCATTAACCACTATGTTTTCCATTTTCTTTCTTTTATTTTTATGTAATTATCATAATTTTTTTTTCTCATTTTCTTCCTATATATTTTAATATTGTTATTTTACCTATTTTATTGTATTAATTTCTCTATTTATATTTGTACATATCTCATGTAATATGGCAGATTGGGTTTGCACTATCCACCCAGTCCTGCTGGATTAAAAACTAAAAGAAAATAAATAACATTGCCGAGTCAGATAGGACCTTGTTGTTCCTAGGGCATGATTTGTTGAAATTCCTTGTATGCGATTTTGCACTCTAAATAGATTTTATGAAGCTATAACTTTCATATATGTGGCAAGGAGCAGACATGGGGAATATTCCCTTTGAATATGTCATTGATTCTCAGAAAAATATTTAACATGATAAATATTATCAATACATTACGAATAATCGGTTCAGTTTTGAAAATATTATCAGTTTTCCATTAGCTTTACACCAGTATTCCAGTATTTTAAGCTTATTTTATAACATCTACATAATTATTATCTTTCATCACTGCCTTCTTGATTCACAAACAGAAATGAATTTGAAATAGATACTCCGTTGCATTTTGTTTGCCTAGATGTCTACCAACATTTAAAGATAAGATAAGTCATCTAATATCTAGATTCTTAAAATATTTTTCGATGTGATAATCCGATTTCTTGAATGACTTTATCAGTCAACTTATTAAAGCTTACTCATTCTAATATTTTTTAATCATTAAAGATAACATTAACAAATCTCAATTTCAAATATATGAAGGTAGTAGCCAAAAAATATATCGAAATTAAATGAAAATGATATGAACAGTTCTTAAATTGAAGTATGATATCGATGAAGGTACGATTCGGAGGACGGCGCCAGACTGTAAACCGCAGTCTGCGGTCGGGTTAATTTCGCCCGCAGCGACACATGGCTTGCAGTTGCTTCGAATATTATACTACTATAGAAACCAGTCTGCTCCACTTCAAAAATTTACTAATTTAAATGATGTATAATATCCAAAACACAAAGTTTTTTAAACTCATCTTCGAGTAAGAACCGTCATAAGAAAAATAATTCATAAAAATTTCTCTTGTGCTTGGTTCGTATCCAATGTATAATAGCTCATGGATTATATATGTCTATTTTTACGGTTAAAGGATTACATATAGATGATCTGGTGATAGCGGACATAAATTAAAGGGAACTTTGAAAATGTGTAATACTTACATGCAGAAGATAACAACGATTTCTCCAGGAAAGTGTTGACTAACTGTTGGAAAATTCTTATCTAGAACTAAAAAACGTTGATATTACTCATAATATTTCTAAGATTGCTGAAAGGCTAGTCAGGATAAGGCCACTTTGTTTCTGGCTTTGATAGACATAGCACTTTAGCTTTCGGTGAAAATGTTTTCATCCTGGGTGCTGTTTTGGTGCATATTTAGTGTATGGGTGAGCTGTATATCGACGAAGCAGGCACTCTGCACGACCAAGAGCTCCTGCCGCGAGTGCATTCAGACCGCCTCGTGCGCCTGGTGTTCGCAGCCGGACTTCAAGCAACCACGCTGCTTCCTGTCCAGCGAGCCCAACTTCTGCACTGAGGAGTACACGTACAATCCAGTTAATGTCGCTTCTGACATACAGGCATTCTCGAAAGGTAGCCACATCAAAATATTATTATATATTATTTACTCATTTCAATTTTTTACAGGAAAAAACAATGAAGAATTATTACAGTTTAATTTTTCAGTCATGGCATTGTATAAAACACAATTAAAAAAAAAAAAATTATTTGGATCAGAGTTTTTTAACTCTTTTTGTGAAACTCTTAGGACCCAGCAATAGCCTCCGAGTGGAAACTGGACAATGTTTGAAAATGATATATGTTAATACGGAAGAGAAAGAGAGTGCCCTGATATAAATAATGCTTAGGGTGTAAGCGATAGTTTTAAAAATATATAATAAAACATGACATATATAATCATCAGAATAGAGTAAAAATCTCAAGACTACTGACTTAAGTAGCATTTAAAGAAAAGCTGTGAATTTTTTTTATACCTATGCCATGTTAAATAACTGAACCGAACGTGTTATTTATATTTTTCGGAGCGCACTCTTCTATTTTTTCTATCGAGGGAATTTCATATAATTACTTTTTCAACTAGACATCTATCTTTTCAAATGCATAAAAACTTCAAATTTTCAAGGGAAGTCTGCAATATGTACATAGAAATTCTGAAGGCGGAGGCTTAAAAACCAACCTTTAAATATAAAAAATAAAAAATGAAACATAATAGCAAAACAACTGCTCCCAGTATACTTTCCAAGTGTTGCTAAGCAACCGACCATTGTTTACGTAAGTAGATATCGCATAGGAAACTCTCACATACGGAGTGTCATGTATATGTGTAAGTATATATATATAAAGTACATTGATAATACGCCATAAGTAAAAATTGACCTGAAAATTTTAGTTTTTAATTGATAATATCGCTTTATTCAAAGGCATCCTATTTTTTATTGAATTTTCGTTTTATTTGCGATGTACATGGATGCATTTTTTGTATATTGCAGGTGCAGACAAGTCCGGTTCTACTCAGGATGAAAATGTCCGCATCAGTCCACAGAAAGTCAAACTGCAACTAAGGATCAGTATGTAAATAAAATAAAAACTCTGCCTATATTAGGCCATTGTAGTGAGCTTATGGGTGAACGATACGTAAAACGCACTCACAGATGGCGCTAATTTAAATATTTAAAAAATAAAAACACTTTTAGCAATTGTTTGTTGGCGAGTATAGATAAGGAATATAAAATAGAATTAAATGTTATTTTTAATTAATTAATTTATTAACGCCCCGATGGGCTTTTACATATTTTGATATTTAAATGATTTTGTGTACAGAAAGAAAAAAAGGCTCTAAGTTAACAAAAAAGAATATAATACATAGTAGGTATATAAGTGTAACATATTTATGATATGTATGTATGTATAATAATGCATAATAATGTATAAGTGCATGACACAGATAAGCTATAAAGGGAAAGGTTTTTAATTTGTAGATAATACTTTTTTTTAAATAAAAATAGTACTAGCCTGATCTACGTGATACGTAATATACATGTGCATAATATAATATAATATGAGTGCATGACATTGTGAAAAATAAAAATAAATATTGTAGGTTGCTCTAATCCTCAAGAAACTATATTTTATATTGTAGTGTTACAATAATGTGTTGTATTTTTATAAGTTTCTTGAAGGACCTGAGCTTTAAACTTTAATAACAATTTATTCTGTTAGAACGGTCAGAAATGTGTAATATTTCTGATTTTATTTTGATAAATGCTAAGCCCATGCAAAAAAAAAAAACGTAATTAATATTTGTCTCTATAAAAACACCATGTTTAACGTATGGCAAAATAATGTTATCATTATTTTGAATTAATAAATAATAACTCTCCTTCGTCCCTCTCCCTGTTAATTTCCATCATGGTGGTTGTACTTAGATAGTATTATTGGTTCGAACTATAGAGCTTTTACAAATCCATTTGACCGTTAAAAGATAAGACAAGGCTCCATGTTGCTTTTAGCATTTTTTCACTTTGTCGATAAATTACATACAGAGCACCTACCGGACCAATTAGGCTCCCTTCTTTTTCAAAATGGTGAGCTATTTATTATAAGTTATTGAAATAAGTTTTTTTTTTGCTATGGTAAAAAAGGACACACTAAATTCGAGAATGGCTGTAGGGCACTGATGCTTTCGGAGGTTTTCTTTAGGTTTTTATATTTTGTTAGGACACACTTGTCATATCGGATGAGGTTATTTATGGAGACGTTTTCATAGTGGGGATGCCTGCATAAAAGGATTCTGCAAGACTTAAAATGTATTTATTTAAGAGGGAGCTTCTGAAACTCGACGTAATTGGGAAACCCTCATCTATTTTGGGCTCCAGGGAATAACCGGGTCTCTTTATTTTGAAAATTTTGCAATCTTTTAATGGCATTCTGTAGTGTGTGCCCAGATTCTATGAATGAAATTCAATCACAGATGAAGTGTACACGATGGAAGTGAAGTACACGCAGGCCATGGACTACCCCGTGGACCTGTACTACTTGATGGACCTCAGCAAATCCATGGAGGATGATAAGGAAAAGCTGTCAGCACTGGGAGACCTGCTATCTGACTCCATGAAGAACATAACCTCTAACTTTCGCCTTGGCTTTGGATCCTTCGTGGACAAGGTGGTCATGCCTTACGTCTCCATCATTCCCGAGAAGTAAGTTATTTTGCAGATTTGTCAGCCTAATTTTCATAAAACTGAAAGTGGCTAAAGCATTAAAAACATTTAATTTATAGTCTTATTGAACCCTGTGTTTTGCAAGCATTCCATGGACGAGGTAAATTCAAATATATCTTTTCAAAGAAAGCAAACATTTGTGGTGTGACATTATAAATAAAATAGTAACCTTATTAAAAAATACTATTACATCTGACATTTAAAAATTGAGGGCGCTGCGATCGTTTAAAAGCTTTTAAATGGCAACACAAAGATGACTCATAGAAAATCAAAGTAAGTTTAAAAAACACAATGATCCAAGTGTTTTACTTTGACCAAACGGTGTTCAGAAAATTATGGTCCTTTCCGAAAGGAGCGGATTCTATCATATTCCAATATAATTTAATGTTAAAACTTTTTGTTATTATATATTATTTGGAAGGAAGATTACATGGAAAAGCGATTTTTATTTTTGAAATTTTACTTATCGAAACCACCAATATATTAGCGGTTAAATAAATAAAAAACAAAATCAAATACACCGATAAAAATTATAAATAAAAAAACATAAAAAAATGAATTGTGATGTTTTGCATCCGCTTTTATAACCATCCGTTCGTAACGCTTGATACCATTTTTAACTAATATTCGGTCTACCACCCGATATCGCCGTTTTATAAACGTTCGTCAGATTACCGGTCGTTTGACAACTGTTAGTTGTTGTCCGACAATCGTTTATTTAAAACCGTGCACTATTTTAATTAAAAAGACAATACATAATTTGTATTTGTGAAATGAATTCCTTATCGAACAGTGAAAGTGATAACAAGCGAATGGCAATTACTCAAGATAAAAAAGGGACGGATAACGGTCTGTTAACGAAACGGTTCATTACGTAACAGAAATTTGGTAGTAAGTTTATAAAACTAGCCCTAAAAAGAACTGTCAAATGCGAACATGTGAAAATATTTGAATGTAAGAACACATTTCAAAGTCAAAGTCAGTAGCTTGGTGTTGCCATATTAATGGCATTTTATACCAATTTTTTTATATCTACAATTAAATGCCAAGCTATGTGTATTATATTTTAGTCCAGGTTTCGCTTGCGCCCAAGCTTCGGTTGTGTAATAAATTTTATAATTAGCTAAATAGTGCAGGTGTATATTAATTATTTTGTGTGTATATTTAGGTTACTAGAGCCGTGCGCTGGATGTGCAGCTCCCTATGGATACAAGAATGTCATGCCCCTAAGCAAAGATACACACAGCTTTGTCGTAAGCCAATAACAAAATAAATCATATGAATATAACTTACACTCTCAGTAAAGTAACTTATATTTTCTCTGGTGAAAGACCACCTTGAAAAGATATTAGCCATGTTTATTAACTAGATCGTAATTTCAAGGTACTTGCGCGATGATCATATTTATCACAAAGGAAGTAAACAAATAAATAAACCTATTTTTCAAAAGCTTTTATTTTGTTTAATATTAAATATTTTTGTACAGGAACAAGTGAGGAATGCTGCAGTATCGGGTAACCTGGACGAACCGGAGGGTGGCTTTGATGCCATACTGCAGGCCGTGGTGTGCGGTAGGGAGATCGGTTGGAGGGAGAAGGCTCGTCGTCTTCTTGTCTTCTCTACGGATGCTGATTTCCACTTGGCTGGAGATGGCAAGGTAAGAGAAATTAGATTTTCACAATAAGCAAACACATTGTGGATTGATATGATGAATTTAATGAAAAGACACTTTGTTTAAATCCTCTTTTATTTTTGTATAAATACGTCGACTAGTTTCGATTCGACTGAATTACCTTCGGGACTTTAAATATACAGTAAAATATATAGAATATTTTAACTCCTGTAGATGATTCAGTCGAATCGAAACTAGTTGACGTATATATATAAAAATAAAAGTGGATTCAAACAAAGTGTCTTCATTTAATTCATAAGAGAAATAATTTTGTGTCGTGCATCATAAATTATTAAATTAATTTTTGAACATGGATATAATGGTGAAATGTGTAGTATAACAGTCCAATCCTTCAACAGTAATTGCTACTGTGTTTGTTATAATGTATAAATTATTAGAAAACATAGTGTGGGGATAAATATTTTCCATTTTCCCAACAAAACGCCAAACAATTGAGTTTTACTACCACAAATCTTTACCATACATAGTCAGCAATTCATATGCCATAAAAAGACTACTTGAAACCAGTAATATGTTTATTGTGATTGAAATAAGAAAACTTGCGTCCATCTTCCAGCTGGGAGGTATTGTCAAGCCCAATGACGGAAGATGCCACTTGGACAAAGAAGGGATGTACACTTATTCTTCCCTTCAAGACTACCCAAGCATATCTCAAGTCAACTTCAAAGTAAGTTTCACATTGTATATCCTTACAGTCTGTAGTAAACTACGGTTCTATCACGGTATCATCATCTATTTCCTAGCGGAATTTAAAAAGAAAATTGGTTTGCAAATAAACCCAACAAAAACTAAGTACATCTATGGTAGGCACGCGTGAGCAGGAGACAACCCGGGATGTCAGTGTAGGCAGCAAGGGTTGAACATTTTACCTACCTGGGGACACTAACTTAAATACACTGAACAAGACTACCGAGGAGCTAAAAATCCGTTTACTTGCCGGAAGCAGATGCTACCATACCTGTAAGGGGCTTATGAGATAAAAAATACTCGCCAAAAAAAGCAAACTGCTTATTTATAAAACGAAAATAAGAGCAGTTGTTACCTACGATTATGAGACATTGTGCCTAATGCAAAAGATAAAACCTAACCAGCAGTCTTTGAGCGTAAAATTTGACGAAAAATCTTTGGTCCTACATTAGAAAATGAATCTTCTTACACACTGACATAAGAATTAATAGACTTGCCCTAATGTACCATTTCGACGGCTGAAGACAAAGGTGACACCCATTTTGGCATCAGCCTAGTTCACTGACGTCCACGTTTGTTTCATGTGATTTTTATTGTGGTAAGCAATTACAAAATCTTTGTTCGTTTTTTGTAAACAACGAGCCTTTTTACTTATTTGCTGTTTTACTTAAATTGGCGGCACGCCTAGCTCGCCCCTCCTTGTTTAATGATTTGCTCTGTGATCTTACAGGATACAGATGAATCATGAACTCTAAAGTATTATAGAGGATGAGATCATTGTAAGATTCTGTAGGTCCCAAAGATTGGACACGCAGAAAGAATGCCAGATGATAAGGCGCCAAAAATTATGGGCAAGTGAGTGGCCCAGTGGAAGCAACCCAGAGGCAGACCAAGGAAGAGGTACATAGAATGTGCGGAAGAGGATTGGAGCAGGACGGGAAGGACGGAGGACTGGAGGCGAATGGCGAGGAATCACATCCAGTGGAAAACATTTTTGAAGGAGGTCAAATCCCACCCAGGGATGTAGCACCGTGATGATAATGATTTCCAACCGGATGTGACTTGCCTTACACGAAAATTGTTATATATAATTTCACTTTGTCCTTTTATGTTTGTGGATGTGTTGTTTACGCTGCTTATGATAAAGAGAAGATTGTTGAAATGAATACTTTGTCATTTATATGTGTCGTATGCTAGGTAAAGGAGAACGCCATCAACGTGATATTTGCTGTGACAGCCCAGCAGTTCTCCGTATATAACAGTCTGAGCGAGCACATCGAGGGCTCATCCGCTGGAACCCTCGCAGCTGACTCAGGCAACATTGTGGACCTTGTCAAGGAACAATACTATGTGAGATATCAATACCATTTACTTATTTATAAATATCCACATTCATTCATTTGTTTTGATTTTAGCTGTCAACAATTATTCTATTTTGTTGCTCATTATATTTATCAAAAACCAATTATTTTCTGTTATCTGCTTAAAGAAAAGTGTTGTGTATTGTTCCTTGAGGATTCTTCTCCCCTCTGGTCATCCAGGAGCCAATTTTCGCAGCTGATTATCAGATATTTATACACTTTTCTACCTTGTCGTCACTAGTTCCATTTTTTCTTTTGTATTTGTAAAGAATGAAGGATATTCCTTAAAAGGTCCATTCAGGACTTCCCAGAAAGTCTCCAGATCCCCCTCCTGACCTTCCAGATAATACGTCAGAAATTTCAGACAGTGAATCTGTCATAATAAAGTCCTACAAAAAAAGAAAGTTTAGTGTATCTCCAAACATATCCGACTCTCCTTCAACTTCGTAGGCCCCAGCCCCAGCAGCACTTCCAGCATCTCCTCCAACTAATTTCTACTCTTTTCATTCCCGTGGCCCATATATTGTGTACGCCCAAAAAACCGAGCAAGGAAAAACTATTCATCCTCTTGAGTTTGGTAAATTTCTAACAAACACAAAAATTCTTTCCATCAAGCCTGGAGGTGTAAAAGCCGAGGATCGTATTCGAATCTCTGTTGAATTCCTCACAGGGTCAGCCGCCAATTCATTTATTAAAAATATTTACATATCATCAAATTCCAAATTCAAGGCATACATTCCTACTTTTAATGTAACCCGTATGGGCTTGGTCAGAGGTATCTCGACCGATCTTTCCATCCCAGAAATTTTATCCGCCGTTATAACCCCTCAACATATCGGCAATCCCATAAAAGCCAGAAGGCTAAATTACAAGGACTCTTTTGAGGGCACAATTTCCTGGAAACCCTCCCAATCTGTCGTGATCACCTTTGAAGGGCAGTCTCTTCCCTCGCATATATATTTATTTTTTAATTCATTACTGGTTGAAATTTACATTTATCCCACCACACAATGTTTTAATTGTTGCCGTTTTGGTCACGCCAAAGCTGCATGCAGATCTCCGCCCAGATGTTTCAAATGTGGGGAAAGCCACACAGCTGACCAATGCCCGTATTTAGCCCAACACAAATGTTTCAACTGTTCAGCCTCTCATACAGCCATCAACTCTTCTTGCCCAGAACATTCCTGCCAAAAAAATATTAAATATTCAATGTCTTCTCAGAACCTATCTTTTCTGCAGGCTTCTAAATTATTCCCTCCCGTCGAAAAATCATTTGCTGAGGCTTTATTCAGCAACCCTACATCCAACTCTTTCCAATCCTCAACAACAATTTCTTCTTGCTCAACTAAATTCTCATACAAAAACCCCACCCCTAAACCGGCTCCTGGAAATGATCAATAACAACACAACTCACTTCTTTTAAATCCCAATGGGTCATCACTTTCAACTGCCGTAAATGGTTGTGCAAACAATTCTAATCCATCCTCAATTAGCTCTCTCTTCCTTTCTGAAAAACTCTCCCAAGACAATTCTTCATTTATTCAAACCCTTATTATGCTTTTAATTGACCTAATTTCTTCACAAACCAATCTACCGTCCAACGCTGCTTCTATTATTACCACATTAAAATCACTTTCTCAAAATGACTCCACAAGACATCAGAATACTTCAGTGGAATAGCAGAAGCGCCATCTCCAATAAGGATGACCTCACCCGCCTTCTGCATTTCCACTCAATATCGATTGCTGCCGTCTCTGTGACTTGGTTTAAGCCTGCTCAACTCTTCATGGTGAGTGGCTTCCAATGTCTGCGGGACGACCGCATTGATGGGATGGGTGGTGCAGCCCTGCTAATCAAAAACTCCCTACCCTTCACCCCTCTTTCCATTATACCCATAAATTCATCCTTCCAATTAGTGGCAGCTACTGTCTCTAACATTACATTCATTTCCCTCTACATTCCCCTTCTACCCCATTTGATCTTTCCTTATGGGTCCACATGCTTGGCAAAATATCTTCTCCTTTGGTTATTCTGGGTGACTTCAATGCACACTCCCAACCGTGGGGTTCTTCATCCACGGATTTCTCAGGAAACTAAATTATTGACCTTATGGACTCCTTGCACCTGTGTCTTCTAAATGACGGATCCCCAACGAGGTTAAGTCACCCTGGACAGAGACCTAGTGCGATGGACATATCTCTTTGTTCCCCAAGTATCTCTCCACTAATTTCCTGGAGAACTACCTCAGACCCCAGCGGCAGTGACCACTATCCCATCATTCTGTATTTGGCTCAACGGTTAGATACTAACCCCTTAAAAGTAAATCAAAATATATTACAAAGAAAGCCAACTGGTCCCAATTCAGAGAATCTATTCTGGCTCTTACCCTCTCCCTTCCTACCCCTAATTCAGAAAATTGCACCTACACTTATAAATCTTGGTCCGAGTCCATTCTTAAATCCGCTGAAAAGGCTATACCTAAATCATCTCCTGTAGGCACGAAGGCTCGCCCTCCCCCTGGTGGGATGAGGAATGCCTTCGAGTGTTGAAGGAAAGGAAAGCGGCCAATAAGACATACTGCCAACAGATGACAATGGAAAATTACTTAACAGCCAAGAATGCCCAAGCTGTTGCTAAACATATATTTCGTTTAAAAAAAAAACAGCTGGCGTAACTTCTGTACTAACATATCCCCTGCCACTCCAGCAGGGGAGGTTTGGTCGATGATTCGCAGATTTAGATCTTCCTTTTCACTGTCGAAGTCATCTCACAATTCAGCAATTTGGATTTCTGACTTTCTTAGCAAAATAGTTCCCCCTTATGTGCCTAATCTTGATGAAGTACCTATTCCATATTTTAAGCCAAATTCGCCTTCATGGTTAGATGCTCCATTTTCCATAGAGGAGTTAAAGAGAGCTTCGGAAAACCTCAAAGACTCTGCTCCAGGCAGAGATGAAATTCTAAACATATTCATCAGACACAATGATGACAATCCCCTTTCCTACTTTCTCGCTCTTATCAATATATTTCTGGATTCTGGTATTATTCCCCCAGACTGGAAAATCCAAAATATCATTCCCATTTGCAAGAGTAACAAAGATCCAAGTCTAAGTTCAAGCTGTAGACCGATTACTCTCTCTTCAATTCTGTGCAAAGTAGCTGAAAGGATGATTAAGAATAGGACTGGTTTGTAGAAAAAAATCAAATCAAATCCAAATAAAATAAAAAAAATTCTAAATCAAATCCCCTTCGCAGTTTGGATTTAGAAAAGGTAAAAGTACCCTTGATAACCTTTCCTCTCTTGTGACAGATGTTAAATTAGCACTTTCTAAAAACGAATATTGCATAGCAGTGTTTTTAGACATCTGCGGAGCATATGACAATGTTGTTATCCCCATTCTAAAAGACAAATTATTGGCGATTGGCGTCCCACCCAAATTGGTCCAATTCATTATTAATTTGCTCTCCCAGAGAACTATTTTTGTAGACGGGCCTGAATCCTCTCCCCACATTAGACACATATTCAAAGGACTCCCGCAAGGGTCTGTCCTAAGCCCGATTCTGTACAATATTTATACTTTCGATCTGGAAAAATCTATTCGTTTCATGTGCGACATACTTCAATATGCTGATGACTTAACGTTCTACAAAATAATTTTGACTCGTCGTCGAAAGCTCCCAGATATTCAGGTGAGATTTGGCGATGAAGTCATCCCTATCTCTAAGGAAGTTAAGTTCCTGAGAATGTTTTTGGATTCCAAGCTTACTTGGAACTCCCATATAAATCATGTTATCACAAAATGTGAACGCAATATCAATCCACTTAGATTTCTGTCCGGAGTGTGGTGGGGTTCCCACCCAACCTCTTTAAAACTTCTTTACAATGCCCTCATCCGAAGTCATCTTGATTACAGATCTTACCTGTTTGATTCAACATCTTCTTCAAATTCTCATAAATTAGATAAGATCCAGTCAAAGTCTCTTCGTCTTATTCTAGGAGCCATGAAATCTTCTCCAATCAACTCAATCCAAGTAGAATGCTGCGAACCCCCCTTGCACATAAGAATGCGATGCTTAGCAGAAAAATATCTTTTCAAAACATGCTCGATAACATCCCATCCCTTGATTCCTAAACTTCAGTCTTTAAAGTGTGATGTTATTTCAAATCCGTTTTGGAAAAAACATTCCCCCCCCCCGCTTTTCTATGATTGCTATAACTCTTTCCTGGATATACCCACCAACATCTATCGTAACGAATCTCTTCCCTTATACTCGTGTTCCTCTGAAAGCCTTACTTTTTATCCCAAGGTTCACCAGCTTATAGCAATAAGCAAAAAAAAATATAAACAATTCAGCTCAATCAAATAATGTAGAATTTTACAAAATTATTGAAAACAATTGGCCAAACTATATAAAATTATTCACAGATGGTTCCAAACTCAGTCAGGATTCCCATTGCGGGGCCAGTGTGTATGTTCCACACAGGAAGATGAGTCTCCCGTACAAACTTCCCAAAGAATGCTCCATTTTCTCTGCTGAATGCATAGCTATCATAGAAGCACTGCATCTTGTCAAATCGCACAATATTAGAAACGCCCTCATTCTTTCAGATTCGCTTAGCTCACTACAAAAAATATGTTCATCCCCACTCAATTCTAATAGCGATTCCCTAATCTGCTCTATCAGAGACCTCCTGTATTCCATTTCACTATCACATACGTCAGTGGTCCTGGCTTGGATTCCAGGACACCTAGGTATTACTGGAAACGAAATAGCGGATTCCATTGCTAAGGAAGCCACTGTTCACGGTCCGTTAAATGGTATTCCTGTTCCAGTTATTATTTCCCTATTCTAAAAAGTAAATTCAAACTCCAATGGTCCTCTGAATGGAAAATAGCTTCTCTAACAAAAGATCATCAGTACCCATTAATACAACCGTTTATTCCTGTCAAGCCCTGGTTTCATAAATACACTTGCATGCCAAAAAAATATATTTCCTCCATAACTCGAATGAGACTAGGTCACACTTCTTGTCTTAGTCATCTCGCCAGATTCCATATAGTCAGCTTGCCTTACTGTGATTGTGGGTCAGAGGACACTCTGGACCATAGTTTCTTTGAGTGTCCTATCAATGACCAATTTCCAAATTTTATGCATGAATTGGTAAAACTTAAAATTGATCTCCCTACCAGTATTCCCTGCCTTCTAAGTCTCAACTCCCCCCAAATTAACAATTTATTAGCAAAATACATTTATAAAAATGGCATTAAAATTTAAGTCATTGGGGATTAAAAACACATAAATTTACACTGTTTAACTTATTTAACTTATCTGCTTCAATTTTATTTGCCCAAATATTATATCTTGTTTAAAAGTAACTAATTTTAAGAACAATCTGTACAATTAAAATCTAACTGATTATACATGGCCAAGATCGCCCGTAATGGGTGAAAGCCAATAAAATAACAAAAAAAAATATATATATGTACCAACATAACAAAAAAAATATTATAATCGAATGTACACAGCCTGCGAAAATTCAAAATTCACCTTTTCTTTTGAACACACCTTGTATATATATATCCACTTTATTACAAGAGGAGTTTAATTTTTATATTAACGGACCGTCCAATTACACAATACACAACATGAAGTGAGATAAACAAGAGCTACAGAAACAGAACAGCACATACACAATACATTAATGAAGCAATGACAAAAATCAAACAAAAATGTACATTTGAGAGAACATTGGTTTTGGTAGGGTTCATGATTTTAGACATACTAAATGATTTTCTTCATAGTTTATTTTCGTAAGGCCTGACAAAAATCATTTAGACTCGTACCAAAAATTTCAAGGCCCTGGCTTGAGTTAACAAGTCTAGACATTCTAGACAGTGGAGAGTGGAACCTATAATTAGTAGTGTTTATTAAGGAAAAGCAATTCAATGTTTGTGAGTCTACGACAAGGAATGTTGAACTGGATAAGTTGCAAAAAAGAAACAACAACAATAATACAATTATTCCTTGCTGCATTGTAAACATTAGCAGCAGCTTAATATATGAGATTACATATTTCAGAAAATCTCAACTTCAGTAGAGATGAAGGACAACTTCACCAGTTCGGTGGAGGTCATCTATCACTCCACCTGCAAGGGATCCACCGAGAAAAACACCAGCAAGTGTGATGGCCTGAAAGTATGTTCACATTATTGATAAAACTTTATATTATATTATTTAAATATTTTACGGCCTCTGTGGTCAAGGGGCAAGGCCCTCAACTTCGAATTCCGAGATCGCGGGTTCAAATACTGACGTGCGCGAATAAATTTCATTTAATCAATTTGTGTTATTTCACAATTAATTAATTAATATGCAACGGTCAAGAAATATGAATGTAAAAGCAAATTTTAGCAAATATTTTCCGATAATGTTAGATGTAGAATAAAATAATTTCGATTGTAAGCTATTTTCTCATCTCTAGTATATATTTTCATCAGGCTGAAGACATGGTGACGTTTACAGCGAGTATAAAGGTGACATCCTGTCCCAAGGACCCCAAAGAGTGGAACCAAGTTTTCCAGATTTACCCTGTGGGAATCAACGAGAATCTCATAATCGAGCTGCAGATGCTGTGCGACTGCCCCTGCGAGAGGGAGGATCATCCTGTGAGTACCACACTCAATATGCCAATGCAAGCTTTTCCTGATAACATTATATACTCATCATCAACATCTGGATCCGCACTTTCCTTCTACTCTAGCTCAGTCACCGAGACATTTTCTGTGCTGCTGGGGCATAACTAGTCTACGAGCAAAGTAGTTAAAGAATGGACCTCACGCTTTCGGCAGGCAGAAAAGATTTATCAAGTTCCTATGCGTTTAACGTATTTGACATGAGGGCTGTCAAGGGAAACCTCAGCATGCATTCGCAACACCACATTTCAAAGGCGTAGATTGTTTTCATTCTACTTATCTAGATAGAAATAAAACACCTTCTCAATCCAAATTCTTGTGTTTTTAAGGCGTTCATCATCGTAGCAATCCTCCTGGTTTTAGGAAGTTTTCCTCCGAAAATCATGCAATTTCTCTGGGCCATTATTCTGTCATCTATCGATTACTGTTCATTCACTCTTCGCCCTATTAATGCAAATGCCTAGTTACATACTTTTTATAATAAAGTAAACATTAATTAATGAATTAAAATATTAAAGAATTACACACGAAATTGTTAAAAAATGTGGATTTGGCAGCAAAATGGAAATGTTTATCTCACTTCTTAAAGCTACGTACATAATATAAGTTTTATTGTCAGGTAAAACTATTCTATTTAATATTAAATATTAATATTTTAATTCAATTATTATTTATTAATATTTTATAGTTTTACACTACAGAGTACTTTCTTACTCAAAATGGATTTTTTTTCTTTATTACTAATTATCGCCATTATGAATTGAATAATTATGATTTCAGCTTTTGGAAAAAAACTCACAAAAGCACTGTAACGGGTTTGGCACATTTTCTTGTGGTATTTGTGAGTGTGGACCACTACATTTCGGCCAGTCCTGCGAGTGTTCAGCCGAGGATGTGCGTCTACATGAGACAACTGTGGAGAAACCAGGGGCTTGCCGGGAAAGCAATACATCCTCGGAGGACTGTTCAGGTCGTGGTAGCTGCGTGTGTGGACAATGCGATTGTGAACACGAGGTAATTAAAGCACATTTACCTGGATTATTCGAACATACTTATGCTCCATCGACATACGTAGTAATTATTTTCAATTGTTTCTAGCATATAACGGGAAAATTCTGTGAATGTGACAACTTCTCCTGCAAGCGTCACAAGAACCTGCTGTGTGCGGGGGAAGACCACGGCAAGTGCGAGTGTGGGGAGTGTGTCTGCAAGGAGGGGTGGAGAGGTTCATCATGTGATTGCCAGACTACCACTGATACCTGCATTCCTCCAGGTTAGTTATTCACATTAGTCATTCGGGAACAATGAACAACCACATTGTGAATTAAACGGTCCAATTTTACTGACCTCATATGTGTTTTGTTAAGGTGGTGGAAAGGTGTGCGGGGGACACGGGGAGTGCGTGTGCGGCCAGTGCGTATGTGATAGGGAACAAGAGAGTCACTCGGGACGTTTCTCAGGACCTTTCTGTGACATATGCCTTGTAAGTATTCCAACATCTAATTTAGCTAAATTTAATATTCTACACTAACTACATATTAACCGTTTTAGTGCTATGCTTATTTTGCAAGTATGTATATAAATTGCTAGAGATATTCTGTGTTTTTAAATTAAAAAAAGTATGGTATTCAATAAAAATGCAATAACTTTGACAATAATAAAATTTTTTTACGAATATTATAGTTTTAAGGGTCCAGTATAAGACCACGTACTCATCGCCGTTAGGTATTTTAGCCGCCAAACTCGATAGAACGGAGCACCGCAAGCCGCCGACTTTTTTGGGGGAAATGTGGATAATGTAAAACACGCCCGCGCCGTATTGGCAATTGATGAAATACAAAATAAAAACATTTGCTGAATACATTTATTATTTATTCAGTGCATAAAAATAAATTAATAGAAGGTTGACAAACTTAAATTTGCAGTCGGACAAAAGAGGAAAAGCGAAAGTATAAAGTTTATTTTTAATTCACAAAATTTACACCGCCGACTATATGTAAGTAAAGTATGTCAATCTGTTGGTATAGGATAAGGAAACTTATGAGAATATGCGGATATTAGGAAAGTAACACATTGTTTGTTTTTTAGTACCTACATAACATATTAATAATTGACAGTACCTATACACATAGTGCCTTTTATTTTTATTTTTTGTTACTATTAAGTGTTTATTTCTTCACAATTAAACAATCTAACGAAGCGACCGCTGAAATTGTGCAATTTGACGTTCAAGCCGAGTTCAGTGCATCTCATAACATCCTTATTCAATTTTTTAACGAAATCGGCAGAGAACTCAAGAAATTCAAAATGGCCTCTGAAATTATGCAATTTGACGTTCAATTCGAGTTCAGTACATTTCCAAACACCCTAATCCCGATTTTGAACGAAATCGGTAAAGAACTCAAGAAATTCAAAAATGCCACCAAAATTATGCATTTTGTCGTTAAATTCGAGTTCAGTGTACCCCTGAACTCCATTGTACCCGATTTGATAGAAATCGTTTAAAAATTCTAGAAGTTCGAAGTGTCCCCTGAAAACATGTATTTCAATAATGTTATTATTATTACCTTAGTCGTTTTTTTTTCTTCCAGGAAACAGGTCTCTTATTTTGTATATTATACACATGTCTGCCTTTATTTTTTCCCATTTTGAATAACTAAAAAGAAAACAATTTATTAAAAGACGATTTCAAATAAATTTTGTTGGAGAATAATAATGATTTAATTTCTGCTTACCCCGATCGAATAACACCGGTTTCCTCAGCGTTCCTAGTACTAATCAAAATAAATATTTCGTAGCCGCGTAGACTATAATGACAGTAAATACATACGTGCTCTCGCCTCTGGAGTCAGCTCGTGAATGACCCGCTCTCGCGGAATCTCGTGACCAGCGCGCGGCGTATTTTTTTCGTATGGAATTTTATATGGCGCCATAGAATAAAATATTTCATAAAGTTTAAGTGAATAACAGTAGAAATGTAGGTACTTTGTAGTATTTCCAATTAACTCAATCGGTTGTTAACCTTTATTAAAGTGAGATTATGGAAGGATTTTTATTAAAACTGTGTGTAATATGCGTAGTTAACAAAACAGTGAAGGCACTTTTAGCGTTTTTCTTAATATTGCAGTACATATTTCATATAGAATGGAAAGCATTGCACTTCAAGAATTGTCGCCATTCGGAACCTTAGACATTTTCCTAACCACTCGTATAGAATTTACAGATACATTATTTGTTATATTTCTAACGTTAGCAACCCGCAAAGTGACGTTTAGCGCTATCTTTGAATCTTCGCCCTTAATGTTATGTCAGTCAAAACATTAATTCTTATAAAAACGTATATTAAATCTTGGATAAAAAACACTGAAATAGATACATTTTTCTTATAAGTCAATCTATAGTATTTTCCCTTAGACAGAATTCTAGCTTGTTCTCTTTTGTTTAAATTTTAATGTTAGACTTTTTAAATTCAACTCAATTTTCCACCTGTTACTGGTTCTAACAATGTATTATACTGTTCAATGCCTTATTTTATGTTATCATTTTTTATTACACCAATAGCACAATATGGAGTGACAGAGGCATAACGAAAATCAAAAGATAGATTGAGACTGAGGCGTTGGCGTTATCAAGTATCGTCGGTGTCCGTGGCGGGGGGTGGAAGAGCCTTGTCCGCCAGGAAGTAAGGGTCACGATTAAAAGTGGTCTTATTTGGCCAAAAGTTAATATTGTTAGCTGCTTGCTTCTGCTCGAGGAAACGAATCTTATGCGGGAACTTTATTTTGTTTTATTTATAGAGAAAATACAGACAGCATCCTAACTATTTGTCGTGATTGGCTCTTAACGGCAAATTCGGATATAAAGAGAGAATATTTTGTAATCTTTCGTATCTACAGAAATAGAGTTAATAATAATTTGCCCATTAAAATGTTACGATAAAGTGTATCGGGTGGGTTAAATAATAATAGATAGCAATCTAATGCGTTTCGGGATTTATCCCTCTGACCTCTCGCTCGGCAGAAAAGCTAGCACCCTCCCACTTAACCGCCGGGTAATTTGTTTAGCATTAATGCCCAATAATAGTTCTTTATTCCAGAAGGTATTTTTTATGTGAATACCGCACAAGAGTCCCAACTGCACCCAACCGTTTGAAGCCAGTGAGACTATGGCATCCCCAATTGGGGAATGTTGTGAGGCTGAAGGTATTAAGGAGGGGAAGAGGAAGGTGGGAAAAAATACCTGTTATTCAGATCTGGTCACCAAATAAGGGCTAAAAGTCATTTCAAGCAACGTTTCAATTCTGAATGGTGGTGTTTCACCAGGCCGATACTGAGAGTATCTTCCACTCTGGAACGTGAAAGGTATGCAGGTATAGTGCAATGCAATACGTTCCATGAGTGATAATAATACAGGGTCTGTCGCAAAAGTTTCGAGAAAAAAAAATTTAACCTTCTTCAAAATACGCCCCTTGGGCGTCAATATACTTTTTGTAGCGTTTCTTCCTGTCTTAGAATGCACCCTGGAAGGCAGAAGACGGAACCCCCTTAAGGCACTGCGTCGAAGCGGTTTTCACCCCATCCAACGTCTCCAAGTGGCGTCCATTTAGGCTTCGCTTGATGCGGGGGAACATAAAGAAGTCGGGACCGTACGGCGGTTGTGGCAGTGTCGCCACACCTTGCTTATCGAGGAACTCCTAGACGACGAGAGCTGAGTGTGAGGGGGCATTGTCGTGATGCAAAATCCAGGTGTTGGCGATCTCCTTTCGAACGCGGCGAATCCTTTCGCGCAACCGTTTCTTTGTCATGTTGCACTTCTCCGCTATTAAGCGCACACTGAGACGATGATCAGACTCTGTAACACTCATTTTTGTTACGTTGTCACCAGTTTTGGAAGTTGACGGTCGTCCAACGCGCACATCGTCTTCAATTGATTCCCGGCCCTTTTTGAATTGTTTGTGCCACTCGTAAACTCTTGCCTGTGACATGGGTTCATCTCCGAAGGCTTCCCGAATGATGGCCAGGGTCTTGATACCGTTTTTTTTCAGCCGAACACAGAATTTGGTGGCTGCCCGCTGCTCCAGAAATGTTGCATCTTGATTTCCGACGCAACGACAAAACACACTTTGCGCGGATCACTGTGCTAGCTCTACCGTTGCTCGGAGAGGATTGAACAGGGGCGCGTTTGGTAGCTGCGACTTCCCCCTACAATCCCCACCACTCGGCGCATCCTGACTGCGCTACCCCTTCTAGCGCAGTCAGGATTTTTTTCTCGATACTTTTGTGACAGACCCCGTATATACAAAAAATAACAAAACGTAAAAGAGAGGAAGAAAAAAGAGAAAAGAAAAACATAGAAAAAGATTACATAAGTTCACTTATAGAGAAAAGGAAAATTAACAAATCTATGTTAATCTATTCCGACCCAGGCGTCGTGATTTCAATTCCTCAGCTGGCTAAGTCCCCCATCACGACACAAGCACCATTTTCAGCTTGTTGTGGTGGTAGTAGGAAATTTTCAAATATTGTCAGATTTTTGAACCCGGTTGTTTTTCTTTTAAAAACACGTAGATTGTTTCCTTCACACAATAATTGTCCGTGAAAAGTTCCGTAAAGCGACCAATATGTTTTCCTTCCGTTGATTGTGTAATATGCAGTGCACAGCTGTACAGTTACTGTACATTATTATCTCGTGGGCGAGGTTGAAGTAAAACTTTACAAAGTCTTTATTATCTTTGTGGTGCGTGGATTACAGCAATGAAATTTCTTTAAATTACGAATAGCAGTCCGGAAATTTTTGTTTACTATTATTAAATTTCGTATAGGAACTGTGTACTCGCAAGATCATTAACTCATTTAATGGTTTATTTCTAAAATTAGTTGCCATCTGTGGTTACAAACGTACACAATGATATCTACATACACGACTAATAGCTACATTCTTAGCTCAACTTATATGAACAGGTTTACTTAACTGCTATATGTTTTATTTTTTATTACCCCGTCGTAAATATTTTTATGAAAAAAATATTTTTAATGACACATTATTTGATAATACCTACATCTTTTTCCCCTTGTCGTATGCGGGCCGGGGACCCATCGTATCTAAAGGTGCTTCCGGGCGTCTCCGTCCTGCGCATCTTCAGCGGTCTCCCTCCATAGCACGCCAACTGCCCGGCCTCTCCTCGCACAGCCTCAGTTATTTCTCCAAAGTATGTCTGGGGTCGCCCACTGGACGTCTTCCCTCTGAAATAACACTATATCTATCAATGCTCTTTTTAATCTCTGAGTAAATTGACGGTTATTTTAATGCATATATTAACACTGTAAAGTTTCTCTACTTAAGTTGTTTCTCCAAAGTATGTCTGGGGTCGCCCACTGGACGTCTTCCCTCTGAAATAACACTATATCTATCAATGCTCTTTTTAATCTCTGAGTAAATTGACGGTTATTTTAATGAATATATTAACACTGTAAAGTTTCTCTACTTAAGTTGTTTCTCCAAAGTATGTCTGGGGTCGCCCACTGGACGTCTTCCCTCTGAAATAACACTATATCTATCAATGCTCTTTTTAATCTCTGAGTAAATTGACGGTTATTTTAATGCATATATTAACACTGTAAAGTTTCTCTACTTAAGTTGTTTCTCCAAAGTATGTCTGGGGTCGCCCACTGGACGTCTTCCCTCTGAAATAACACTATATCTATCAATGCTCTTTTTAATCTCTGAGTAAATTGACGGTTATTTTAATGCATATATTAACACTGTAAAGTTTCTCTATTTAAGGATTATAATGTAATATTGCTTCAAATTTCACTAAAGGTCATTTTGAATGTGTCCAGGAGTGGAGAACGATTATATTACACACCAATTATACGCAAAACAAAATCAAGCAATATGCATAAAAATTGTCCTTAACCCTGCTAGTCTGGGCTTTCTTATATTGATGCAAACATGGCTTTACAGCTATCGTAAAGAACATCGATTTATTAAATTTTCCACGAAGGTTGTGGTTGCGCCGGTTACGGTTGTAGTTGATTTGCACAATAATATGCATCCTAATAAAACCTACCCAATTCCGAATCTTGATTTTGTTTAGATAATTAGAATAGACAAATCCAAGTCCGGATCACTCGCAGCGTTGCCGTCGTGACGGATTTCCCATCATTTCTAGCGGATTGGAGTGCCTCTAAGACGGGAGAACTTTGTGTCTGTGCCTTTGTAAGATAACGGATTTTCTGGCGGATTCGAATAAAATTATTTATTGAAGAGAAAGCTAGGTTATTCCCGGAATTACTGAAATAATGGGAAGTCTTTAGTTGTATTATTATATCCCACTGGCAAATAATTCAGGAAAATATTTATTTAGCCTAATGCAGGGAATTTTCCCTAACTTAGGGAACTCGGGATATTATTTGTTTATTGAACATCTATGTATTTGTGGTCGTATATCCCGGTAAAAATAATTATTTTGCCGGTCAATACTGATTGAAACATGTCACAACTATTAATAAGAAGAAACGTAACCAAGACCAACCATCTACGTCTACATGGCAATTTGATGACCAGTGATATATAAATAATTCTGTGGATCCTCCCCAGGTCGTCGATAGCTGTTGCGCCTTTTGTTCGTGGTTTTGTTGCTCATAATCAGCGGAATATCTGGCCGAAATCAGTCAGTTTTGACGGGGATCTGACGGAATTTACATACATTCTAGCGGAAATGCCGATTCCAAGATGACAATTCACGCGTTGTACAATAGCTGATGGAGGTCCGATTCCAATTATCAGATTTTCAACATAATAGCGGTCATTACACGTACACTTCGTAATCAAGATCTCAGCGATTGGCGTGCTATGTAAGCGTTTGAGCGCGCCGCTTATTCGTTTGTTTATGGCTTCTCACCGACTGCAGTATTAGTTCATTTCATTGCAAGTAAACTATCTAAATTTGCACTTTTGATACGTAACCAATTTATAATGTTTTGGGTAATTATGACATGACGTTATTATTGTGATATATATATGGTCAAAACTGTAGCAAGACTTTTAAACCGCACGGCGTATCACACCACACTTCGCTCCGATCTTTGAGAAATCCCTTCACGCGCGTACACTTCGGCGCGGAGATCAGTCGTTCAATGGATCGGCACGCCCGCCGAAGTGTGGCGAATTTTTTTGCCCGAATGAACGCAACGTTTCTCTGATCTGGCGTATCGGCGGAAACCTACGTGTGGGAGACGCATTTGTCACTGATACAGCGGTTCGGTCGCACTTTCTTGCCATTAAAAAAGTATATAGGAGCTGGAAACATTAGAAATTTTATTTTACCGTACTGACCACCGACTTTAGAATTAATAGACTTGTGCTAAGTACCGTTGCGACTGATGAAGGCCACGTGACACCCACTTTGGCACCAGCTTAGTTCACTGCCGTCCACGTTTGTTTCGCATGATTTTGACTGCGGTAAGCAAATTACAAAACATTTATAAAATGAGTTAAATTAAATACTCTAACAAACAATTCTGTTTTTGTAAACAAGCCGAACCTTTTTACATTTTTTTTCGATAACCTCCACACAGGAGACCCCGAAGGAAATAATTTCCCTAGAGGCCTATATCATCTTTGGGATGTTGTGTGGAGGGTTATTACAATTATTGTACTGTAATTTTCGGCACGCCTAGCTGGCCCCCCTTATGTTGGTTTCTTCCCCTTGCGTGTTAGGACGTATGCATTGTTTACTGTGTGGTAATGACCCGTTTAATTTCGGCATAAATATAATTTATCTCGCACTCAAACAGTGCGAAAACACTCGCGTCATTATTATTATGTAATTTCTTATTAATGTTTATTGCATTCTTTACTTTTATTATAATCGTTAAATTGTACATAAATAGAGAAGATATGATTTCATAATCAGTATTATTTAGCATGCCGGAATAAAGAACTCTTTTATCAATAATGACGTTCAAAACTTAAATACCGGTATATTTCGTTTTTTTCTAAAGCTTTTCATGGTTAAAATAATTTTTAAAGTTTCAATTTTTCAAAGTGCGCCAAAACGTTCTAAATCTATGGCCGGTCGGTTTTGATCAGTTTTGAGGTTAGAATGTCAAATGTCAAAACAAGGATGGGGTTTACTGTACATAATTTTATATTCTATTCATAGTAAACCATCACTAAACATAAGTAATAAAATGATGTACCCTTTTAGAAACTCTAACTCAAAGAAAAATAATGGTATTGGGCATTAAGATTACCATAATATCCGTATTGATAATTGATTTGCTCGTGAATACTCTAATTTCTTTCATTAATAATAGTTTTTTTTATATTTAACAACAATTATAGAGCTTAAACTCACCGAAATTAAGTTAAAATTACGCCATAACTAAAAAAATACATATTTAAAATACAAAACAAAATCGAAAAATAAAAATGTTCATACTAATCCAAAAACAGAAAGCGCACTTGACGTAAGATGTTTAAAATGCAATGGTACCAACATAACATCTGCTTACTTCTTTTACACTTTATTTATTATTTTATTTGTACATTATTGTACTCCCCTGTAAAATAATGTGATAAATATATCATCATGTAAAAGCCTTCTAGGCGTGAATAAATAAATAAATAAATAACAAGGTGTTTTGATCAGATAATTTTTTATTCACTTTTAAATAACGATTTATAAATTATATAGAATAAAAGTTAAATATTCAGAATCGGAGTTTGCTGATATATCTTTTTAAAGCCATTATATTTTCCAGTGGAGTTATTATTATTGCGCCATTTTAAATAATAATTATTTATATGTTGGTATTCCCAGGGAGAATAATAAAAAAAGCTTTATTATTATTCTCCTGGGAACATGACACATGACACATGACACATCACACATCACACCGTATAGCGGCTTATATAGAAAACAATACGCAATCGGCCTCACTAGATTCAATACGTGAGTTTCATTCCAAAGGTCGTTCTTACAAATTGCAATACAGGTCTTATCTCTTATCAATAATCCACCGAACGAGATTGATTAAGTTCACCCGTGTTCCAGGAACTCTATCCCATCCACATCCTTTAGCGCGTATTCCCGTAGCCCGCCTCTTCCCGCTTTGTTCCGGAATGGCGAATTGAAGCTGGACGGAATCCTCACACGAGATACGACCTTTGTTTGCTTTTATCTCAAATAGTCAATTTAATTATGTGCGTTTTGTGTCGGACCACCGATCAGAGTAGAGGTGAAACGTTGTTTGAATAGCTTTGTTTACCAGGGGCCGCTTCTTTCTAAGGATGAGACATTGTCCTTATCCTTAAGGGTTAAATATTTCTTGCCCAACCGCGGTTCCGGTTCTCTCGAATTCAGCAAATGACATTCATTAAAAATATCAATATTAGCATGGTTTTAACAAGACAAAAACTCGATATTACAATGTTACCAACTACATTATTATCAAATTTAAACATTTTTAAGCTATTAAGCTTTACAATTATATATGGAAATATAGTAGCAGGCGGCAAATGTCACTTTTAGAAGTACTGACAGAATAAACAGGTCATTACTATATAGTGAGGTAGGTACTTTTTTACAATTTGTTTTTTTTTTCAAATAATCTCTTAACAATCTATTTAGGATCTTTTTACTATGTCTCACCGGAATTCCGCAATTAAGCAAGAAGTCTTTAAGCCTAAGGAAAAGGATAAGGAATCTTCCGTAAAAAGAACCAGAATAGCGCTCCAGGTGACCGTTCTTTTTAAGGATGAGACATTATCCTTATCTTTAGGGTTAAAGATGTTTTGCTTAACTACGGTTTCGATTCCATGTTTTATTTTATTTAACGCCCATAGGTCTTTTACATAGGACTAGTATATCTTACGGTTAGAAATTTGAAAATGGACTTTTACATAGGACTAGTATATCTTACGGTTAGAAATTTGAAAATGGACTTTTACATAGGACTAGTATATCTTACGGTTAGAAATTTGAAAATGAAAAAAAAATACAGTCATAATTTACAGTCGTATGTAAAATATAACAGTAGTGTGAGAATATGTGCTAACAAATTAAAGGAGTTTGTGGTTTAATTATCACAGTATTATTAAAAGTAATAGGTGTACCACACATACTTTACACGTGTAGTTTATTATTACTTTACAGGTGTAGTTTATTATTACTTTACAGGTGTAGTTTATTATTACTTTACAGATGTAGTTTATTATTACTTTACAGGTGTAGTTTATTATTACTTTACAGGTGTAGTTTATTATTACTTTACAGGTGTAGTTTATTATTACTTTACAGGTGTAGTTTATTATTACTTTACAGGTGTAGTTTATTATTACTTTACAGGTGTAGTTCTTTTTATTGAGTTCTTTTCTTCTTTTGTAAAAATTACGCAAATATCGATATTTAAAAAAATTGATTATTCGCTGAATGATAATAGTCGTCCGAGAGAACCGGAGAAGTCTTTACTCCTAAAGACAAGGACAATGTCTTACTTCTAAACCCTGCCGCCTACCAGTGTTTGTATCTCGGATTATTTTTAGCGCGTACAACGAATAATGTGGGTTTATTGCTCGATTTCGTATTTTATAATATAGTTTTCATATTATACGACACGAAGCCCCGGTTATTATAAGCCAGTTATGTATTGTTGTTCTTTGTGCATTCATGCGATCGGAAACTCGATTGGCAAATGTGTTCGCCTGTGCCATTAAAACACGATTTTTTAGTTTTTCCGCCGCGTAATGTATGCAGGTATTGTTATTGGCGCCACGTGCTCTGTGGCCCCGCCGCGATGCTGCAGACGCAGACTGCAGACGCGGACTGCAGACAGCGCAGACTACAGACTGACGCAGAAGGCTGAGTGCGGAGATTTTTACAGGCGTCTAAAATATCTCTAAATGATACAGGATGTCAATGGTTCTGAAACGATGAAGTCTATAATAAGTAATAATGAAATTTTTTTTTTTTTAAAAACCTGTGTACCTTTTTTCCATTTATTTATTTTCGACCGAACCGGTTTTTCCCTATCACGGGCATCGTCAGACTGGCACAATTAAAACTAAATCTATGGTATTTATAGCATCGTTATCTATATTGATTCAAATAAAAGCTGACACGAATGACTTTATATAATTTGTTAAAAACCCATAGATTCAGTAAACAAACACAATGTAATCCGTCTTCCAGAGGGTAATAAACCAACCGAAAGTAGTTTTTAAAAACATAATAGTGACGGTACTCAGCAATAATTTCAAGTCATAAATAAAAACAATATTAGAAAGCAGGGGGGCTCATTCCTGACATCGATGCTATATATAACATTGATTTAGTTTTAATTGTGCCAGTCTGACGATGCCCGTGATAGGGTGAAACCGGTCCGGTTGAAAATAAATAAGCTGAAAAAAGTTACAAAGGTTTTTTAATAAAAAAATCATTTTAATATGCAATTCCAGCATGAATTGAGAGTTTAAAATTTAGAAATAATAAGTAATAATGACATATCATTAGGTCTGTCCAATGTCAATGTCCAGTGTGTCCGCACACTGCGCTCTTGGCTTTCAGGGCAATTCCCAATCAGCAGATATCTCTTTAGCAGTCAAAAGGGTAAACGAAATCACTTGTGACCGTAACAATATTTCGGGCCTTTGCATTCATCTTCAACTATTGCTTGATATTTGCTCGCACTTGTCTAGGTCACGCGTCGCACACCTCTCAGAGCCAGGACGGAGCTATCGACCGCTACACAACTCTGTCTCGGCACATACTCCTTGCTTCATTCACATTCATACATAGGTACTCTTCTGTTATTCTGACTCTTGGCACGACCCGACTCATGTATTTGATTCAGTTGATCGTGCCATGCCTTTCTCGGGCATCCTCGACTTCTACTATTAACTTCCGTGTCATATATTATCCTTACATTTCTTTCTTCGTTCATCTAAGCGTCCCTTAATCTTAACCATTACCCTTACATCAATCAGCCTTGTATTCTTTCCGGGTCTCCACATTTTTAACACGATCATACAAAGTTTTGCCACACATTTGCCTCAGAGATGTAATTTCTACAACATTCAGTCTACTTTCATCCTTCCTCTGCCGGTTCCATGCCTCGTTGCCATACATCAGGATTGGTATCAGCACTCCTTTGTGGACTGCTACCTTGGCTTCTTTAGACAATTTCTATTAGTCTCAACCGCGTTCATCATTCCTAAATACACAATTTGATGGGAGCACCCTCCCAAAGGAATGCTTGGGGTAAGTATTTCAGACCAGTTCAAGTATCGGGGCTCTACAGAAGCTCGATTTTATTAGTCTCAACCGCGTTCGTCATTCCTAAATACACAATTTGATGGGAGCACCCTCCCAAAGGAATGCTTGGGGTAAGTATTTCAGACCAGTTCAAGTATCGGGGCTCTACAGAAGCTCGATTTTATTAGTCTCAACCGCGTTCGTCATTCCTAAATACACAATTTGATGGGAGCACCCTCCCAAAGGAATGCTTGGGGTAAGTATTTCAGACCAGTTCAAGTATCGGGGCTCTACAGAAGCTCGATTTTATTAGTCTCAACCGCGTTCGTCATTCCTAAATACACAATTTGATGGGAGCACCCTCCCAAAGGAATGCATGGGGTAAGTATTTCAGACCAGTTCAAGTATCGGGGCTCTACAGAAGCTCGATTTTATTAGTCTCAACCGCGTTCGTCATTCCTAAATACACAATTTGATGGGAGCACCCTCCCAAAGGAATGCTTGGGGTAAGTATTTCAGACCAGTTCAAGTATCGGGGCTCTACAGAAGCTCGATTTTATTAGTCTCAACCGCGTTCGTCATTCCTAAATACACAATTTGATGGGAGCACCCTCCCAAAGGAATGCTTGGGGTAAGTATTTCAGACCAGTTCAAGTATCGGGGCTCTACAGAAGCTCGATTTTATTAGTCTCAACCGCGTTCGTCATTCCTAAATACACAATTTGATGGGAGCACCCTCCCAAAGGAATGCATGGGGTAAGTATTTCAGACCAGTTCAAGTATCGGGGCTCTACAGAAGCTCGATTTTATTAGTCTCAACCGCGTTCGTCAGTCCTAAATACACAATTTGATGGGAGCACCCTCCCAAAGGAATGCTTGGGGTAAGTATTTCAGACCAGTTCAAGTATCGGGGCTCTACAGAAGCTCGATTTTATTAGTCTCAACCGCGTTCGTCATTCCTAAATACACAATTTGATGGGAGCACCCTCCCAAAGGAATGCTTGGGGTAAGTATTTCAGACCAGTTCAAGTATCGGGACTCTACAGAAGCTCGATTAAATCTGACTTGGCGTCTTGTAGCCAGCTGCTAACCCTATACATTTCTCAAGTACGTTAAACAGTTCAATTTAGTAGCCACCTCTGGGCTGGCGTTCCTAAATACTTGATAAACCTACTTCATTCTGTTCAAAAGGAGGGAGGTTCGTCTGACAATCCGTTGTTAACAGGCCGATTGCTAGACAGGGGTGCTCTGATGAGGTCTCACATGCATACATACTCGTACTTCGTTCATCCTAGATACGAGAGACTGTAGATTCTCCATATCGTTTTCAATTTGAGATAACATCAATATCCCGTTTTCCGCTGCCATTGCTTTTGCTTACCCAACACGTCTTGTTTAGAGTTTAGATACTATCAAAGTTTTCTGATATTTCCATAAATAATGATAAATAGATATTCGATATCATTTTGTGCTAACACAGCGATGAAGCAACATTCATTTGAACCATTCGTCATACGATGTTTTCGGTTTTGCTTTGAAACCTACTTCCAGCTCTGGTAGAAGCGGGCTGGCTGGGAAAGGTACGATCGGATGGGGACGTGCCGACTGCCGACTGCCTAGTGCCTAGTGCCTAGTGCCTAGTGCCTAGTGCCTAGTGCCTAGTGCCTACTGCCTACTGCCGATTGCGGAGCCGACGTCGATTTATCAGCGACCCTTTTTCCCGAATGTATGTAAATTGTAAATTTGCGACGTCTTCACTCGAAATGCTTACATCCAAATTACGGAACGAATCTTTGAACACGGATAAAACCCACTTTCTGGATAAGTAGATAAATTCGTTGAACGCCGCTCCGTTTGTAAGGTATTACTGATAAATCATAATATAAAGAGATTCTTGCTTGTAAATGGTGTACTGAACGGATCAAAAAATACTTATTATTGAACTTTTAAACGCTTAAATATAACTTATTATCGTACTTTTTAACGCTTGACGTTTCGATAACTATTCACTTTATTTTAATTTTAACTAACCATGAACTATCTAACTAACTATGGCATTTTTATTATTTTTATTTTTATTTTTTATGCCCTTTCCGGAAAACATTTACTAAGGTTAGATAATAATTGCTCGGTTTGGCTGGTCCATGGTTTACCTCGACCAGATTTTATTTTTGACTCCATTTTAAAAATCACAACCTAATTTTACTAAGAGAAACTTAACTCCCTCGGCTTAATCAAATTACAACTAACGATTTTCCGAAGATTATGACAAACGTCGTTACGAACTCAGTATCCAAATATGATCGTTCCGTGCATATTATTAGTGGCCTGCAGTCCATACAGCTAAATACAGTAAATGTGAATGGAGATAAAAGCTGTTAAAAAATACGACATATTTCTGATCAAAATGTATTTTCCATAAAATCCCGAAGGTCATCGATAGTCCGCAGTCCGTACTAGTCCCCATCGTCAGTAATTCCGAGTTCACCAGAGCAACGCGTTTTCGCATTCGCTGTCAGTTATCAGTTATTCAAGGAATCAAGATGTGTATTCCGTATTCAGTAGTGACGTCGTAGTCACTATGTCACTGGTCCTTCGATATCGAGTCTGCCCGTCCGCAGTCACTGCAAGACACTCGTCGGAAGTTCTTATTGATTCATTCCTCAATGCTCGCGGCAAATCCGTCCGTCGTTATTCCGCAGCGCGGGCAAGCCGTCAGTTTCATCAGTCGGGCGGGTAGTTCCGAACCCAAACTCATGCGGGAAAAATGATGAAGGGAAGTAGGTACTGTATTTTTTCTCACTTCGGCAATACAATGCGAGAAACAACACGGCGATTCCGATAATGTTTTTTATGGTATTTACATATTTGTAGAGGTAAGCAATCAATCGGGTGTCATTAGTCATGAAAACAAATACATATAGTATTTTGTTGTCCGATATTTCCGTGATTGTGCGTCGCTCACTTTTAATCGGCTTTTGTTTGGCGTGTAATATTGGTTTTAAAAACGAAATAATTTTTTGCTACATTGAGGTACATACACATTTTTCTTATTATTTTTTATCTATCTATTTGAGTGAGATATAATTTGTTATTTATGTGTTGTTTTCAGCACTAGCGCAATTTGTAATGCGATAAAAATCCTAAATTTAAATTGCCCTATCTGCAACGTTCTTAAAATGTGATAATTAAACTTGCAAAACCAAAATAAAGTAGGTATCTAATCGAAGAATTAAAGAATAAAGAATCAGACTGACCTGTTTCACTACTGGGAATGAATCTGCCCATGTCTAGTTCGAACGAGTTTGACGTTTGCTCGCGGTGTGCATAAATACATTCAAAGGTGCGCTCTTTAAAATGATTTTCCCGTACTTTGCTGCTCAATACACCGTGAAGCGTCATTCACAGAAAAAATATGAAATTTCATCATCTTGGCACTAGAACTTCTCGTGTGTTCGAAAATCCATGTTAAAACGTAGGCGTCATGTAAACGTCAAACTGATGGAACGCTTAATGTAAAATCTCGGTGACGAATTTTACATTAAGCGGTTCGGTTTTGGGACGTTGGCCTATTGTATAGTGACTATAAATCGGGCAACTACACGATTGGCCAACGTTCCAACTACGAATTCCAAACTAGCGATGCCATTTTAGCTAAAATCTATCGATCTACCGATATTCATAGAAAGTCTACGTTGATTGCAGCGCATAAAAATTGATAAAAAGCTCAAAAAAATAACAGCTAGCCCCGATTATACATTGGATTACACGCATTTCATTATTTAGGTGATTTTTCACGAAAAACGGCCCTATACAAATTATTCAATTATTATTATGAGCATAATGCATATTTGGGCATTTATTTCGGGGTTAGTTGCATATTTGAGTCTTTTTTCGTCATTATAGACATAGTTCAATCATGTTTTATTCTTCGCGCGGTACGTCCACCAAGATCGCCTGCCGAACTCGTACTGAACGGCCAATGTGTAGAGGCCTGTTTGTACGAGTTCGGCCAGCTATTTTGAAGGTTGGGCCAACTAGTTCGCCACCGGGGCGATCTCGGGCGAACTCGCCGAACTCGAACCAATGTTGGTCCAACGCATACGAACTATCCCTCTACACCAGTGGTTCCGAAAGTACCTTGGCCCACGGACCCCTTTTCATAGTCAAAACTTTCCCGCGTACCCTGGGTGAAAAACTACATAAATGCATAATAGAAAAATTACAAATTTAACTTTGATGTCTTGAATGGTATATAGAAGCTGCTGTTTGATTTTATATTCAGCGTGTTGCTGGATATAAAATTGGGATCTGTTTTTGTAACCAGAAGTTGTCCTTTCCTCATTTGTGGATAATTCAATAAGTTGATCCTGTATTATTATGTATTCATCTGTATTTGTGTTCTGAGTTTGACTACTTGCAAAAGGGTTCAACATCCAGTCGGGAATATTCATGTGAAGATGTCTTCAAATTTTTGGTTGAGGTCCGAATGAAGCGCCGTTAAGTGTTGACAATAAGCAAACAAATCTTTATCTCTCTTTTGCAATTTTGAAAGATTTGGAAACTGGGGACATTCTCCTTTTCCCAAGTTTTGTTTGTACAGAAAAAGTTTTGCAACAAACGCAGATATTACACTTTTAGTTTTGATTAAATTTAATGTGTCACCTTGTAGTTTTAAATTAGTCTCGTTAAATCTGGCAAATAAATCAGTCATAAGCAATGTCATTTTTTGGGATAATTAAATTGTGCCGCAAATCATTGTCATAAATTCTCCACGAATTCCAACACTGAATCAAAGAGCGAATAGAAGCGATCCAAACATGCACTTTTAGATAACCAACGTACTTCTGTGTTGAGTAGTAAACGATTATAGTCATCACCATTTTCCAAACATAATTGAGCAAATAATCTCTCATTTAAGGCATTCCGTTTGATTGTATTAACTGCTCTAATGACATAATGTAGTGATTATTTTTGAATGATGTCGATGAATGACACAATGTACCGATAATACATTCGGTATAACTTGTTTTAAGTATGCCAGAAAACTTCGGTGTCGTCATACCATTGCCGGAGCACTGTCAGTAGAAACGGAGATGATATTAGTCAAGGGTATAGCTTTTACATCGAAAAATCTTTTTAATTCAGTAAATAACGTTTCACCTTTTGTATCAGTTTCCAAACATTTAGCAAATAACAATTCTTGGGAATTTTTTTCTTCTTTTAATTCAGATGTTTTTAAGTAGTCACGTAAAAAGTTTTCTACACAGCCATTTCGTCTATCCTTCTTCGTACAGTATTATTACTCAGTGGAATTCTTCGAATTCGAATCATATCGAAAGCTGTAAGTGAGGCAATACGGCGCGTATTATCTCACTTACAGCTCGTAGAATAGGTTCTTCACCAATAGTGTGCGGCTTTCCGGACTTCGCAATAAATATTATAAGAAGCACGCAGTCCATTGTCATCTCTCTTAAATGTTGTCCCTATGAGTTCTTGTAATGTCGGTGTTTTCAAATATTTTTCTTTGATTGTTTGAAAGAACGTTAAATCCTTATATTTTTGTCACTATGGATTTTTAAAGGTTTCGTTGAATCGTTTGACATCGTTTTACTACATAGAAGACACAGGTAAAGTACTATTTCGTTGTGACGGAATAAAGCCATATTTCATATATTCTACACTGTATTGTCTGCATTTTTTCTTCGGCTCACTCATACTGTTAATTGAAAAAAAAGAGGGCCAAAAAGATATAGGAAAATATATATAAGAATTTTTTTATTTGCAGCAAACCACTGTTAATTATATATATATATTTAAATGGAATGCTGCAATGTAACGCTCTCTGTTTTTAGATAACTATGAACTTTTTCATTTTTGTTTCGTATTTTTAATATGTTTTTTTCTAGTTTTGGCGAAATTTAAACTTAATTTGGGTGACTTAACTCTATAATTGTTGTTCAATATAAAAAAATCAACATAAACAATTATGAATGAAAGAAATTAGAGTATCCATGAGCAAATCAATTATCAATACGGATATTATGATAATGTTAATGCTCAATACTATTACTATTCTTTGAGCTAAAGTTTCTAAAAAGGTACATAATTTTCTTACTTATGTGTTTAGTTATGGTTTACTATGAATAGAATATAAAATTATATACTGTAAAGCTCATCCATGTTTTATGGTTAATTTCATTTATGAGAAGTAGGACAATATGAACATTTTAAATTCGGAAGCCAGCTATCAAATGATGTGCGTTTTATTAGAGTGAACTGCTACAAACTACAAGGGGATAGTACCCGAAACATTTATTAATTAATTATTTGAAACGTAAGGATAAAATTTCATGTACGAGTACATGTCACATATTGTGAAGGTACTCATTTTGTACAAATTAATTTTTAAAGAAAAATAAATAATTCTAAAATTTATTAACAACAGAATATAATAATACAGTAATTTCAAACATTCACGGAACTAAACAAAATAAACAAAAATATAAAATAGTAAGCTATAACTTTTAGAGTGCATTATAAAACCCAATATGTATATACCCTCTTTTACAGAATCATTCATAATGTATTCTTTAGAAACATATCTATGTTAGAAAAAACGTACAATCCTTTCTTAAGTTTTAATAAAAAAGAAATCCTAAATGAATGTTAAGGGATTACTGTACTGATAACTGTGATATATCATATTATTTTTTTAAGGAACTTAAACAAGAGCATAACTTTGCTTAAATAAATTTTAATTAAAAAGAGATATCAATTTTATTCAAATATGTTTACGTAACGAACATGCGCTATCTGCGTAATAATACAAAAAATTATACTTCTTTTTTTCCAAGACTAGGAAAATTTGTTGTATGCACTTCTAACTAGGCCTGGATCTAATATATTCGTAATGGTATAATTATTAGTTAATACAGCCATCTAACGATATATCGATACGGAATCTACAAATATTAGCGTTAAACGATACACACTGTTCCTCCTAGGCCTGAACCTAATATATTCGTAACAGGTATACGTATTATAATACCGCCATACATCGGATATATCGATACTGGCTTCATAGATATTAGCGTTCTAACCGATCCAGGCGTTCCGAGTATGTAAGCGATATTTATTGAATACGTGATTTCTGATATTCAGTATCGGTATATCGTATATCTATATTTAACACCCGCGTTATTAACCGATCTCGATATATTCGAAACAAGTATCATCTCAAATATTCATCGTCATACGATATTGACAGATACAAGGTACCTATACATATCGATATCACTGTATTAAAGGTGTCGTTAGACAAGACCTATTTTCATCCAGATTGCCCGTGATTTGTCCTTTTCTATGGAAAATTCCATAGAAAAAGACAATTCACGTCCAATCTGTATGAAAATAGGTATCGTCTAATTACCGCTTAAGGCAAGTTCCAAGTTGAAACGCGGTTCTGCCTGCCGCCATACTCGCGTACAGGCGTAGGTAGGTTATATTATATTGATATTATTTTTGACAGATACACTAGAAATTGACAGTTTAAAAGTAATTATGAGATTTGAGAAAATAAAAAATCCTGTTTTCGGTGATTAATCTTAAAAAATTTATTTAAATATAAATTAAAATTATTTTAATTTATTAATAATGATAGTATTAGTATAAATTTATAAATTAAATTATATTATATTGATATTATTTTTGACAGATACACTAGAAATTGACAGTTTAAAAGTAATTATGAGATTTGAGAAAATAAAAAATCCTGTTTTCGGTGATTAATCTATAACAATAATAATAAATGGATGATTTATACAGCGCCGTTTTTAAATGAAATCACCTCTAGAGCACTACTTTTGATTCCGAAAAAAGCACGTTTTCAGTTCCTGACATTATACCTACATTTAATTGGAGTGTTTATAACGTGAAAGTGAATGGTAGAAGAAGTCGGTGACGACCAAGGATGACATGGCACGATCAAGTGAACAAATTACTGAGTCGGGTCACGTCAAGAGTCAGGACAATAGAAGAGTTTGTATGAATGAGGAAAAGAGTTTGTATGTTTGTAGAAAGAGTCGATAACGCCGAGGAAGACACAGCACGATCAAATGAACCAAATACTTAAGTTGGGCCACATCAAGAGTCAGAATAACAGAATAGTATGTATAAGACGATATATGAATGTGAATTAAGCAAAAATTATAAAGCATCACAAGTATTATGCGTGAACACAATATTAGAATTAGAAAACGATTGAGAGCTGCGGGCTGAAGTGGCGCCGTCGGTATTGCCCAGACCTACACAGAGCTAAATTGTTGATTAGATGCGGACTCTTTTATAGTTCATATTATAGACTAGTTGGTGCAGGTATCGGCTCCATTGTGTTCCTGTATAGGTCTGACTCACCGCGATGCCTCTTATTACTGGTATTTTATGCACCCCTGGGGAACCACTGCTCTACACAATCGCCCAAATCTTGAAGTTGGGAGATTGGGCGATCGTGCAGTCGTGGCATAAAATGCACCTCTTCGTACTTGTATAGATTAAATAATAGCGAAGTTGCAACTGGCCGGTCACGTCTCTGCTGACTACGAGAATACTATAATACGAGGTAGAATGCTTAGCTTTCTCTAGTCCCTCATTTCACTAAATGTTCAATTATGCCATTTAATTGAACACTATTTTTAACTTACGGTTTCGCGATCTTTTTTGTTTTTTCCGATGAGGAACTCCAGTCCATTTTTTTAAATCAATAATGGCATTCTAATTTAATTACCAGAATTATTATTTTTCATATTAGTTTTTATAATTAAATTATTTTTAGAGTTTCAATTTTTCAATGCACGAAATCTGTGGACGGTCGGTTTTAAGATTAAAATGTCAAAACAAGGATTAGCTTTACCATATATAATTTCTTTATTTTATTCATAGTAAACCATAACTAAACACAAGTAATAAAATTATGTACCTATTTTTAGAGACTTTAACTCCAATAATGATAATAATATTTACAATAACATTGTCGTAATTTCCAAACTGATTTGCCCATGAATATACCTTATTTCTTCCTATAATAATATATATATATTTAAAAAAAAAAAAATTATCTTGAACAATTATAAAGCTTAAGGTCGCCCAAATTAACTTTAAATTTCGACAAAACTAAAAAAAAATTACACATTTAAAATACAAAACAAAATTGACAATTTTCCATACAAATCTAAAACCTGAATACCTGCGGATGGGACCCGTGACGTCAGATGTCGAGAATGCAATGGTACCAACAGAACAGGGTGTTTTGATGATATGGTTTTTTTTATTCACTTTTAAATAACGATTTATAAATTCCACGTATATCCACGCTCCAAAATATCTGAAAAAACACCCTTGACTGCAAAAACGGGCAGTTCATTTGGTAGATTCGCCTATCTTAACAAACCGATTGCAATCTTTAGAGCACTGACGTCAGGTGGGAATGCTGTTCTTGTTCTACCGGTATTTCATCGGAAGATGCTCTGAGGAACTAGCGTCACTGATCCCTTCGGCATCGGTTCACAGTCGGGAAACACGCCAAACGTGCATCCAACATTTGATATTTGTCACATGAGAACGGGTTGCTTCTACAACTTGTTCTTGTGTTCAAAAAACAGCTCGGCTAATAAAGTCCTACAAGCGAAACTAAATTATCTACAATCACAATATTATATAACGAACCCTTTATGCTTTGAGAAACACAACGACTCGCTTGAACTGTTGCAAGTTTGTTGTTAGTGTGGTGTGGTAGTCGTTAATTAGAACTCGAACAGGGCTATCGCTGTCAAACTGTCTTTTGACTTACCTAAGTTTTAAAGATTAAACTGCTTCTCGTCGAATCGGAAAGTGAACATCAATAGCTCATTACAATCCGATTTGTTGTGAATAATGGGCACACATGGCAAATGCATTGAATTATTTGCAGAATTGCATATTAAATACGGGATATAAATTATTCATACATTTCTCTATTTGAATTGGATGTAAAATTTATATTCCATATCACCCGATTACCGACAATTTATATATGCAGCTTTCATTCAGATTTAATATAGGAAATCTATAATGTCTTTAAAATCGATTTCTTTGTTTCCTTTTTTTTAAAATTGAATGTAAATCAAATTTAATAATGTTATTATGTTCTGTAAGTATTTTTAGTTTTTATTATTGTGACAGCTGTTCTGGCATTCAAGGCCATTTTCAATCTGCGGTTAATACAAAGTTGTACGAATTAAACACAAAAACAATGAATTATTTGTTATCAGTACAAGGCTCACTAGAATTTATTTAGAAATGAAGTTTTTTCACTATTGCTTGAATTGTGATTTGAACAGGTTATAATATACCTATGTAAATGATGCCTATATCTGATTGAGATTTCGCATTCATTTTTTCTTAAAAATAATAATTACGAAACATAGTAAATTAATTGTTTAAATTTTAATGAGATGGTGTCGGTTTTCCGCGTGTTTCTGTAATTGTTAATTAAAGATTGCAAACTTTTGCTTTCGTATGACGTCTTTGACGATCGCTGCGGCAGAGCAGTAAGATCCGTGGCCCCGAGCTCAGGTCGTGTGTTGAAAACCCGTTGAAGTGCGATTAAAATTTGGTATTGGGCGTTTCACCCATTATATTAATTAAAATAAATAGCACCTAATGATAATAATATATTATTTTTAAATAACTCTTGAAATGTTCAAAAGGCAAGTTTTATAATGCACAGTGTAAAGTAGAATAATTTTAAATAGATTCTTGCTTATGTAGTGGTTTACTGTATTGCAGAACTACAAATTTTAAATATACGTTCAAACGTGTGCTTTTTATTCGGCGCACGTTTGAATGTATTTGTGCACACTGGTAGTGGTTCAAACTGGTTTGAACTAGTTTAGAACACCTGCCCGAAGTCCAGTCTCACACCGCAGTATTTCTACGATACAGTACCCCACTACACAAGCAAGAATCTCTTTATTCTGATTTATCCTGTATTACGAATTACACAATACCAGTCGAAGAAATTTTCAGTTTTGTCCTGGTTAAATAACATCTTTTCAGAGTGGTAGATACTTTCAGTATCGAACTGGCGAAAGACCACCATTCAGAAAAGAAATGTTGCTTGAAATGACTTTAGCCGTGTTTGGGACCAGATCTGAATAGTCAGGTACTTCCTCACCTTCATCTTCTCCCCATCTCCTTCCCCTCCCCATTACCTTCAGCCTCACAACGTACCTCAATTGGGGATGCCATAGTCTCACTGGCTTCAGACGATTGGGAGTAGTAGGTGGGACTTTTGTGTGATACTCACATAATTTAAAAAAAAAATTAACTATGACACCATTTACATAAGCACTAGGATGGAACTCCTCGTATCGCTTTCCTTGCACACCCTCCCTGCTTCATCCATAGTCATACATAGTTTTCGGTAATTCCGACCCTAGAATGACCTGCCTGATGTATTCTCTAGGTAAGGCCAAGTCTGAATCTGGGGTTTATTGACCATATTCGTACATAGTTTTCAGTAATTCCGACCCTAGAATGACCTGCCTGACGTATTCTCTAGGTAAGGTCAGGTCTGAATCTGGGGTTTATTGGCCATGTTGTACATTGTTTGAGGGTTTCAACATTATGTTTTGTTCCAGGTGGAGATGCGACGTACAACTTCAAGACGCTGGTGCCTGCGGCCGCCGCCGGGGCCATCATCGGCAAGGGCGGGGACGCCATCGGACAGGTGCAGAAGGAGACAGGGGCCAAGGTCAAGATGTCCAAATCACAGGACTTCTATCCAGGTGCGTTCCTTTAGTTTTACACCAAACATAAATTACGTCAAAGGTACATCAAATTGAAAAAGCTCCAACCAAATTAGTACGCTCAACCATTTTCATCTTCAAATACTCATATATCATATCATCATTGTATCATATCACACATATTTTAAGTCTGTTCATAATATCAGAAATATGTCGAGGGAAAGAACAAAATGTTTTTTTTCCTTTCTTTCAGAATACCTACATAATGATTGTTTGGTAATTTTATTTTTTTTTAATTTCGCCCAACATTAAATCATTTTATTGTGACAATTCAACTTCAGCGTCGCAATATTTTTCCCCTATGCGACGGATTCAACATCTAGGGAATAAATACTTCGATGTTGTTGACATATTTGGCACATCAATGTTACAGTATAAGCATGCTTAGTACAGTTTTTTTTCATCGAGTAGAGCTAGCTTATTTGAAACTATTTAACTCTGGATAAAAGTGTCAAATTATGTTGTTTCTTTTTATGTTATCTATTATAATACATATGTACCTTTTCAATATTATTTGTAAATGTTCATGTAAAACCCTGTTAATGGGCGTAAATAAAAATAAATAAATAAAAATAAATAAATAAAAAAAAACATTGTTTATTTATTTTCGATCAAATTGAGCTTTACATATTAAACCTTTTTATTAGTACAGTAGGCATATTTTATATAGTAACTACTTGTTTTGTCTTTTACTCTATCTCTGTGGATAATTAATGGTGAATGCTGGTGTCTCAATACAATAAATATGGAACATATTTCTTTAACCCGTAAGCTCGGGGAGAGCGAGTGATGTGAAAACTTCGGAATGAATTGACGTCCAACGGATTCCATGAGAAGAATTCTAGTACTGCCATGGCAGACTAAAAAAAATATTTACCTAGAAAATATTATCAAACGGAAAAGGGGAATTCTTTTGCATAGGTGCATATGGTTGTATCGGAGGCTTAGAAAATTTAGCAAGTAAATATGTCAGAATGCCAGTACCTATTGGCTTGAAATATTATAAAAAATATATGAAATATTTATGATTTCATAGAATCATTAAAACATTATGTTTTCTAGTCGTCCAATAATAATGATGAATAACACCAATCCGATAGGTATCTATCTGCATCTGCCTACTGGCTCCAGACAGTTGTCACATTTATACACTATTCACATTAAACACATTTTAAACATCTATATATAAAGGTTATGCATCACTCTTGTACTTTTTTTGAAGTTTCTGCACTCTACCCCCAAACACCCTGTATTATATGTCATTACTTCAATAAAATTTCAGCTTGTTTTGTCTGATTTTTCTTTGTTCATGACCAGCGGCGTGCAGAGTTTGTAATCAGGGTAGGCAGTAGGAAAATAGGCAGGGTATTAACCTGCAAGTATTTTTAGTTGTTATTATTGTGACAGCTGTTTCGGCGTTTAAGGCCATTTTTAAACTAAAAATAAAAAAAGGGTATTAGCCGCCCGTTCTTTGCGTTATTATTCAAAAAGTAGGTAAAAAAACATCAGGTTTTTTTCATTAGATTTCGCAATAACAATGTGTTTACAATATGCCAACTTGTATGGGAGAGACGTAAATACCCAAACACATCGGTTAGCTTCGGCTGACCTCGAAATACTAAACGAAATGACGCAGGAACAAACTTGACGTATACAAATGTTTAGTGGGTTTCGGGCATAATTTTTTTGTACGGGATACGGCTTGTTGCGTTCGGGTGATAATATAGCGGGCCGTATCACGTGCGTTCTTATGGGTAGGGTTCGGTTAATTGATTAAAAATAATCATCCCAAACAACAAACTTTGGCTAAGAATGGCTTAGCTGGTAGCTGGAGTCGATCTTGGTCGGGATTACCCAAGCCACGTCAAATATCCAAATAACTGCTTTTTTTATGCATATTACAAGTCAATTACTGGATATGTTAAATTTTGATATTTTTTATGCTAAATAAAGGACAATATTTTGAAAGAAAGGCCAGCGTGATATTATCATTATTTTGTTAGTAAAGATATTCTAATTAATAGATGTACCAACAGATGACACTGATTGCTACATTTGCTGGCATTATCGAAATGCCCTGCTTTTGAGACACTACAAGCGAATCGTCTCTTAGTGTGCATGCGCACACATGTCCGTTTGAATGTATGGAATTGAGTCAATATTTGAATATGTACAAATGTAATTTTGCATACTTAGTTCCTACCTTTGACACGTTATAGTGGTGCGGTCAGTGTGGCGAGTGCAGCGCTGCATTTTGTGATTGGTACTTCGCGCGTATTTTTGAAAGCGAAGATTGATTTCTGACAATAATTTTGTACGTTTTAATATTATTTATATTTCATGCGAGTAAGGCAGGGTTGGCCGTGCCTATATGGACGGCACGCCTCTGTTTATTGCTCCACTCACATAGTGTTAGTAATTTGTTGTTGTTCCTACCACTTCACATGGAAAAGATTGACAACCCCTGAAAAAAATCCTTTCAAATAATAATCGTGAAATTGCAAATGTTTTTTTTTAAATTATTTTAATTTAAAACCATTTTATTTAACTTCAATGTAACAAAACAAATGAGTAGAACAAGAAAGAATAAAAGTCCCGATAGAGTACATTTTATTAATTCATCATTTAAATCATGTTTTACATTCACTGTTTGATCTTGATTGGATGACAGAGTTTTAATTTATTTAGCAGTGAGCGCTAGAATGTGTTCACAAATGCAATGGAATGTAGATCAGCCCGCATGTAGGATCTGGGAAGATTGCACTGCCTGGAATTTCATAATCACATCCCAGTTGACTGATAGATAATCTACACAACTTAACCTAATCTAACCTTACCTTACCCATCACTGAACAAACATTGTCTAGTGAAGCGTGTAACCAAACAATATTGTTTTGGTTGAGTGCTTCAAACTATGTGACAACTTGACCATTATGCTTGATGGCTGATCACAATTTAATCAAAAGATGAAACGGGCCGAAAGGTGATCATCACGTGAGTTTGAAACACTCACGAATGCCTAGGTTGCCGGCAGTGAAATTGAAAAAATAATTGAATCTTTATAAAAATAACCATTTAAGACCGCTCCCTCACGGGTCAGTAAGGAATCATTATAAACCGGGTGCTATAAGAATGCGTGATGCCGAAAGCGCTCCGTTACTATTGGTGTCCGCACACTGGTCCTTGTAGTGCGGGAGCAGTGTTGTGAATTTATTAAAATATACATTTTGCTTAACTTCAGGCACGTCGGAGCGAGTGTGCCTGATAACGGGCACGGTGGACGCCATCATGCAGGTGATGGACTTCTTCATGGATAAGATCCGCGAGAAGCCCGACCTGAGCAAGTCCTTCTCGCCCGACGCCGACCCCAAGGTGTCGCAGGACCGTGACAAGCAGGTCAAGATCCTCGTGCCCAACTCCACGGCCGGCATGATCATCGGCAAGGCCGGCAACTACATCAAGCAGATCAAGGAGACCACCGGCAGCTACGTGCAGATCTCCCAGAAGGCCAAGGACATATCTCTGCAGGAGAGGTGTATCACTGTCATAGGTAATTTCACCTTTCAGTCTTCTTCCTCTATTTCGTCTTCCATCAATTTCCATCGTCCCCTGCGGCCTGATCCCGGTTCTTTAAAGGATAAGGCACTGTCCTTATCCTGACTTTTTGCTTAATTGCAATTCTGGTTCTCTCGAATGACATTCTTTAAAAATATTGATATTTACATAGTTTTAACAAAAGAAAAACTCAATATTATCTTATGTATTGACTTTAAACATTGTTGATGAGTCATTTGTAGCATAATAATGTTATTAAATTAACGAAATAGTGATGTTTGTATAGTGCTTATGCCAAAGCCAGAAATGCCAGGCATCAGTGATTTAAATTCTAAAAATTACAATAAACTACACTTGTAAAGTATGTGTGATGCACCTATAATATTTAATAATACTGTGATAATTAAACCACAAACTCCTTTAAACAATGTATTGTCATCGACATGGAATCGGAACCGCAGTTAAGCAAAATGTCTTTAACCCTATGGATAAGGACAATGTCTTATCCTTAACAAACCGAAATCTGTCCGCTGAATGATCAATTTCAATTTACGTTATGCATATTATTATTGCTACTTTTCATTATTTAAATTTCATTAAATTATTTTGATTGCTAGTAAAATTTTAATGGCTTAATGATTTTAAATATTTTGATTGAATTTCAGTAGATTTGTAAATGGATATCTCAATATCCCTTTATTAATTCTAGTAAAGTATATTTCATGCAGAAACCATGACATGTTTCACTGCGGAGCAATGACATTTAAACTGTACACTTGTGTTTGAATAGTTGTTCGTGTTTCAGGTATGGTAATCAAATATTCCCTTTGATTATAAAGAAAATACTCATAATACATAAAGTCTTAGTTCAACTGGCTCCGGCTGTTGGTACTTTTTGTAGTATTCAATAAAAAAACAAATTTCACCTTTGGAATGCCAAGCGCCCGCGATCTAATACTTCCGTAGTGTGCCGACGGTAAATTTGCACGCGGCCTACCTGAGTCTATTTTCATAACACGTTTTTTGCAAAATGATGTTGTAAATTGTACCATCTTACCAGATAATGTGTTGATATATTTATAAAAATTGTATATATATACACGAGGGCTGTCTGTAAAATAAGGTCTCCAAGGTGTTGCGATCGCGAGGGATAATTTTACGCGAGATCCGGCAACACTGGCGTGTAGCCTGATTCTCCCACTCCAAATCCCTGCCACGCTGCACTCTTTGCGATGCTCAGTCTCGGCGTGGCAGCTGTTCGCGATGGAACTTCCACCCGCCAGGTGTGCATTACGCTCTGTAATATGTTTTTTGTGTTCAAAGAACAAAACCCCGGTAGACATTCATTCTCAGCTACGTGAAATGTACGGAGAATAGTATATGAGTGCACAAAAACGTGCGCAAATGGTGCAGAGAATTTGAAAATGGACGTACAGACATCCATGATGAAAAGCGTGCCGGACAACCATCGGTTTCAAACAAAACAATTGCCAAGTGGAAAAAGCAATGCTTGCAGATCAACGGGTAATGGCTCGGGAGCTCTGTGACATGCTCCCTGAAGTCAGTAAGACCACTATTGACAAGATTTTGACAGAACATGTGGGATACCACAAGGTCTGCGCAAGGTGGCTCCCAAAAATGCTCACCGAAGATACAACCGCTGTCATCACCCGATTTGGATGGAATACTGTCACACACCACCCCCCCTACAGCCCGGACATAGTGACTATCATCTCTTTCCTGAATTGAAGAAATACCTGGGTAAAAGAATATGTCTTGCGCTACCCGAGCAACGCGGCGGAAGAGTTCTATGACACAGGCGTAAAAAGATGGTACACCGCATGCAAAAATCCATCGATCGCATCAGTGATTAGGTAGAAAAATAGGAAAAAACCCAAGCTTTCGAAAAATGTATGTGTTTATGCAAATAAATGTGTTTTACCCTGCAAAAAATCATTGGAGACCTTTTTTTACGGATAGGCCTCGTATATATAAATGTTTATATATATTATAAGTAGTTTTCCCAGAATAGCTACTTATATTCAGAGAAATGATTTTTTCACATTGCCGGTCGGATATGTTGACGTTCAACGGATACAAAATTCACTTATCCGATGGGCAATTACGGCACAATAGAAGTTAAAGAATTGTTCCTTCTTTTCATAAACGACGAATGTGTTAGAGAACACCTCTGAACGGTAGGAACAACGGTATGAAGATAATTTAATAACAATACTGAAAAAATATATTTAATTTGTTTAACTTTTGTCGTTATATTGGTTTGCTCCAGGTGAGAAAGAATCAAACAAGAGAGCGTGCATGATGATCCTGGCCAAGGTGGTGGACGACCCCTCCTCAGGCATGTGTCTCAACGTGTCCTACGCCGACGTGGTGGGGCCCGTGGCCAACTTCAACCCAACCGGCTCCCCCTACGCGCAGGGCCAGCAGGTACGTCCCTCCGCATGCCCCCCCGTGACCCCATTAACATCATATACTCCATCACCACCACTGTCATTCCTTGTATCCAGATCCAAGAAAACATTATTATCATTCTGATTGTTCCAAGATAAGAGGATCCGGTTCCGTCCTATAATACAAAATTAAATTATTACTATTTTTATCACGCTTGTCGTTTAGTCGGGAGAATTATTATTTGAATATTGGCTAATATTGTTTGGATGTGTTACTTAGTTATAGTTAATCCTTATAATGAACAATATATGTATTGTGATATTCTACCTATCTTGCTTGGTAAGGTTAAACTTGACTTGTCAAATTACACTTTAAATTGGAATTTTTGGTTTTGATATCCATTATTGTCTGGAGATGTTTGAATGTGTTGATTGCACTGAAGAGATAAACCGCTAGAAGTGTGTTGTGGGTGGATGGGTGTGCCCAAAGTGAGGTCAATTTTCCCTTACTTCCGGAAAAATTGATGAAATTCTTTCTTAAACAGATGAATTTGGTTGGCGCCTGAAGCCTAACAGTGGAAATGTAAATTGAGTGAAACATTTAGTTGGAAATGGACATAGAGATCACACTTGTAGGGGTTATCTGTTCCGTGGTTGATAGAATTAGTGCTTGCTCCGCCCCCTCCACCGACTGAGGCTGATGGTGTGATGTGTGATGGTGTCTTGCCAGTAGTCCCTGCCCCGTCCAGAGGCAGTGTGTTACTCATACCTTGTGATGTTGTAACGTTACAGGCTCACGCGTTCAGTTCGAGCACGGCGTCCCTGAACAGCAGTGGGTTGGGGGTGGGGGGGCTGGGGGGACTGGGAGGGGCGGGCGGGGCGGGCATGCTGATGAACGGGGGCGCGCTGGCTAGTCTCAACCTCACTCTCAACCTCACCTCACCGCAGCCCGCTGCCAACACGGTCACCGCACAGGTGCTAGACCACATCAAGGTGACACCCACCACTACTCTGCTCTGTATTATATATCTCACACACACACACACACATTATCTCTCTTCGCTGCACACTACTAACTTAACAACAGGATGACATCACACTTTGCTCATAGTTCAGCAATCATCCCTGTTTTCACATTTGTAAATGGTTTACAATAAAATTTACAAAGACTATAGATAAAATAATGTTGTATAGGGAGATAGCGGAGAAGAGTTATTCAAGATGGCATTCTCATTTTCTAAGATTTCTTCATAATAGCTTGATATTTTTGCTTATAAAAATGTACACGTTTTTTAAAGGCTGCACTCAAAGTCGACTCAAAACTAAAACTACAAAATTGACAACACTGTACTACATATATATATAGGATAAGATTAATAGGCTAGAATAACGCTACAAAGCATCTGTGTTTTGCAGTCTTTCTACTCTGTTGCAATCGTATACCTCTCGGCTCGTAAAGTTATGTTTGGCTTTCCTTGTTCTCAGCATCATTTCCACGTTCGCCTTCATCCACATCACCCTTTACAGTCCACTAACATCACTAACACAGTTGCCATTCTTAACAACCTCGTAGAATATTTAGTATTTAATCTTCTGCACTTGTATTATTTATTCACCTTCTCAAATAAGTAAAGAACAAGTGCAATGTTGATTCTCATCGCTTGCATATGTATATGTGGAAATGTATATTTTATTAGTGCAAATAAAATTATTGCAGCTTCACTTGCTCTGTAATTAAAAATATAAATGATACAACATTTCAGGAGAGGTGACATTCATTTTGACTCTCGGCAAATAGCCCACAAAGATAATAGAAAGAACCCGCAAATCCTGTTTTTTATAATGGATTTGTTAGGGGGAACTGGCCACACTGCAGCAATTAATCATTTCTTACAATGTCGTTAAAGCTTTACCCCATCGTACTTCTTTTCGGTTCACCCTTCACCCTTCTCACTTTTCATTTTTAATATCATATTTTTTGAAGCTCAAATTCGTCTAAAATTGAATTTGTCTAAAAATACAGACAGCATTTGAAAAGTTTAATTTAGACCACTCGTCGTTAATGGTCTGTAAGAAATCAACATTTTTTTTATTTATTTTTATTTAATATAAATACATATAGAATATTTAATAGTACAGATATAATAGCTAATTACAAAAAAGTATAAATTTATTTTACACAAAATGCCCAACTCGATAGAGAAAGATTTCTTGTTTTTGAGTTGCGGAGCACCGCCAACTAGCCTCATGCGTGATACTTACCGACAACCTACTGTGCCATATACTTGTATTGGCGCCAGTTCACAATGCGGGGGGAACCGGTAGTGATGCAACGTGCTTCTAGTATACAGCTAATGGTACGAGGTTTTAGTAGCTTCTCGATATTGCGTCAACATTTCTTTTAGTTGAAAATTGCTTATAAAATATTCTTCGGAATTTATTAATTCGATACATCAATAACAGTATCACCAAAGCATTGTGAATATGTAAAATTCAACAATCTCGTCGTAACTTCACTCACTCAACGGTATGTGAAATTCGGGACTGTAACTGTAGAACAGAAATCTCCAATACTGACACTTTAATTACTACAAATATACTGAAATCGGCAGACCCGTGTGTGAGTCCATTCAGCGAGACATTGCGCAATATTATTTATCTGGATTCCTCACCGGACCGTCAACGAACGGCCTCAGATTGTGAGGACTTGACTCTTCTTGTATGTAGTAGCCACCGTGGTGTATTTACAAATTTGTTGCAAATATAGATTTAGTATTTCTTTTCACATAGATTGGGACAATTTTATTGCGATTGAACTGTATCTGCTTTCTTCATTTTATTATCATAATGCTTTCTCTCTTTCATCTTCTCTTCTTCATACTTAACCCTCTGTGCTCCTGTTATTTTTGCTATCAATGCTATCCGGTGACTCTGACTCCGGCAAACCACAAGCTCAGCTAATTCTTTCAGTGCCAAAGGCTTTTTTTTGTATTAATTGTCCTTTATACATTATTAAAGCATGGTTCTTTTTGTAACTTACCTGAAGAATACCAACCTTTAAAAAGTCTTCAATGTCAATATTCACCTAAATAAATACCAGTTTTTATGTTTATAGTTAAAATTTCCACCAAAATGGTGCAATTTGAAGCTGTAAGTAGCAGGGGGTGCGTTGCACAACATGTGATGGTGGCATGAGGTCCGATTACATCAGAGTTATTAAATACATTATGTAATATACAGCCAAACTATTCAGCGTGTTTCTCCATCATATTTGATGAAAATCACATTGACAATAAGGGTCAGACCACCCCCTTTAAATGCCGATTCTCGACACATTTAAGTTTTTTTTATCAAATTATCATCAGTTGACAGATGCTATTATGCTTTTGAATCTGATCAAAAGTTGAAACGGGTCGTGGATTGGCGTTTTATTTTTACAGTAATTCCATGCAGGAGGCCCCGAGGGAAATAATTTCCCTCTAGGCCTATGTCATCTTTAGGGATGCTGGGACCATACAAAATGTTAGATAGTTTGAAACTTATTGGGACATGAATAAAAATGAAATAGAATCATGAGAGATATTTATGCTGGCCAGCTGGTTGGTGGAGAGGTATTTGAGCACGAGCAGCGAGCACTGTGGGTTGGTTGGTTGAACCATGTGTAGAGGTGATTGATTGGTTGTTTGTCCCCTCGACTAAAGAAGGTGGATGCCCCTCCCTATCGACAGGCTCACCTGCGTGCCAGCGGCTACTCAGAGGCCGGCGTGTCGGAGATCTGTACGGCGCTGGGCCTGCTGGCCAAGCACGGCGTATTAGGGCTCGGCCTGCCCCCGCTGCCCTCGCTGCCCTCACTGCCCTCGCTGCAGGCCGCCGCCCTGCCCTACTTCCCCGCGCTGCAGCCCGACCAAAATTCGCAGGCCAGCGTCTTCGGACCCATCGGACAAGTCAGTCTAGGTGAGTACCCTTCGCTTTCTAATCTAATCTGTTTCCAACTATCATATACAAAATCGACATTGGGTTCAACAATGCCAGCCTGAAGATGTACGCGCCACTTTTTCAACGATATTGGGGTATTTCAGATTCCATCATATCTGATGACCATCAAATCGACGTAAATGCCAATTTCAGCTTTCGATCAAATTGTTATCATGTGGAAATCTTCCAAACGGCACTTAAGGTCGATTTGGTGACCATCAAGTGCAATAGAGTTTGAAACACCTCAGCAATGGGTCTATGCTGTTGAATGTTATGTGTCATAGACAAAATTTGTTTCTGGTCTTAAAAACATAATAATACATATTTTTTAGCAAATAAACAAAATTTGTACTATTTTGAAGGTGACCATTTTTGATCCTAATTGACTCGTGTATGAGATTTGTTAATTGAATGTCACATGATAGTGTTATAAAGTATCTCATCACATTTCATGTTACATCCCAGTCAGTGTGTGCGGGTAGTTGAAGTAGATAGGTCTAGCTCTAGCCCTAGCCCCAGCCCTAGCCCTAGCCCAATATCCGTGGAAGTCGTCGTCAACAAGCATTTCACTCAAATTGTCGCATTATGCCGAAATGCCAAGTAAGTGTCAATCCCTAAATTATGTACTACTTCTGAGGACATCACTTCTTCTTAGTCCTATCCACATCACCCTAATCTGTTTAAATAATTTCTCCCTTTACCCTTTCGTGTTATTTTTGTGATTTATTACACCAAGTAGAGACTGAAATGGCTAATGGTAATTTATTTCCTCAGTTTGTCGGGGTTTAAAGGGTGTCCATAAATTGGGGAATTGTTTTCTGTGGCCACCCTCCTGATCATGATCTCTAGCTATTGGTATTGGTGAAATACTAACTCTGGTATCATATCCAATCAAATGGTTCACAACAATACCTGATTGTACTACTATTTAACCTCCCCTAGAGATCATTGACATTTCATTTAATCACTAAATTTATCAGTTCCCCGTCTGATAAAGTTTCACTATGTATTTTATAATATATATTTTCCATTTTGCTACGTAGATTTATATTTGTATGTATTTGCCCACTCACTGTGATGCTTTAGATAAATCTTCCCATATTCTCTCTCATTTTTTATTTTAGTAATTACATAATATGTACGTACGAGGTAGGTGTGTTCAAAAGAAAAAGTGAATTTTGAATTTTCGCAGGCTGTGCACATTCGATTATCAATTTTTTTTTGTTATGTTGGTACACATATGTTTATCATATGTTAGCATTATCAGCCATTTTTGATTAGTGGTTTGTTTTTGACAACTGGAAAGGTTAGTCACGTTTTTGTGTGTTCTTCGATTTTTTACTTTTGAAAAATATGGATCAAAGAATATGTATTAAATTTTACGTTAAAAATGGAATTAAGTGCTCCAATGCACTTAAAATGTTGACTGTGGCATTCGGTGAGTCCACTTTGTCTCAAAAAAGTGTTTATAAGTGGTACAAGCGCTTTACAGAAGGCCGAGAAGATGTTAATGACGATGAGCGTCTTGGAGTTGCAACCACGTCAACAAACGAAGAAAACATCGAAACAGTGAAGAAAATGGTTTTCGAAAATCATCGAATCACTATTAGGGAAGTTGCAGAGATATCAATCGGCTCATGCCATGCAATTTTCTCGGATGTTTTGGGCATGAAACGTGTGGCAGCGAAGTTTGTTCCGAAATTGCTTAATTTTGAGCAAAAGCAACGTCGCATTAGTATCTCTCAGGAGTTGTTGAATGACGTCAACGACGATCCAGATATGCTCAAAAGGGTCATAACTGGTGATGAAACGTGGGTATATGGTTATGACGTCGAAACCAAGGCCCAATCATCCCAATGGAAGCGGCCAGAAGAGCCAAGACCGAAAAAACCACGCCAAGTTTGATCAAATGTGAAGATTTTGCTCACTGTTTTCTTCGATTACAATGGCGTGGTGCATCATGAGTTCTTGCCAACAGGTCGTAAGGTTAATAAGGAATACTACAAGGAAGTTATGCAACGTTTGCGTGAAGCAATACGGCTCAAACGATCGGAATTGTGGAAAAACAAATCATGGATTTTGCATCACGATAATGCACCAGCTCACACATTAATGCTTGTTCGTGATTATTTGGCCAAAAACAACACCGTAATCATGCCTCAACCACCGTATTCACCAGATTTGGCTCCCTGTGACTTTTTCCTATTCCCGAAACTGAAGAGGCCAATGAAAGGAAAGCGTTTTGCCACAATTGATGAGATAAAGTCAGAATCGAAGAACGAGCTGATGGCCATACCGAAAAGTGCATTCCAGAAGTGCTTCGAGGATTGGAAGAAATGCTGGCATAAGTGCATTATATCTGAGGGGGATTACTTTGAAGGGGAGAAAATGGATATTGATGAATAAATAAATACTTTTCGAAAAAATTCGAAATTCACGTTTTCTTTTGAACACACCTCGTACATACTTTGCATATATAAATTAGATGTTAAAAATATAGACTTATTTCCTGAAATCGACATTCATAATTTATATACATACTAATGCTTATAAAATAAAAAAAAGCTTTTTACAACTAAAAATAACAACCCTCGCAAAACACTGGAAGAATTCAGTATATTGAACTATTCCTTAATTACATGTGTAATTCCCGCTTTCAATATGTATTGGCAAGATTGTTGGGTCGGGCTTGATAGACAACTCAAGCGCAATCCCCTCTGGCTTCTGTTGTTCCGTCCCATGTAGCCATGTAGCCATCTCGCCACCTCCGCCACCCTGCAGTTAGCGAGTAGAGCGGGGAGGGAGGGAATGCACATTAGTGGGGAAGTAGTTTATGTCGTTGTGAGTTTGTTTGCCTAAATGTGTAAAGTATCTTTTTCTGCAATAGCTCAAGAAGGGTCCTGGTCACCTGTGGCTTACTACGACTCAGTAATCGGTACGTCGACATTTGTCCATTTTTTTATTTGATCAACGTCAGTTCGGGACATTGGCGGACACTCTTCCCACCTCTTTCCTCGCCGCATGGATTGCGATTGTTCCCAGGGCATCTGGTACTACAACCAACCAACCAACCAACCAACCAACCAACCAACCTATAGGAATGCAATTAATATTAGCTCATTTTTAAATGCTTCAAGATGTAAGCAATTTGCTTTATGTATGTATATATAATTACTACAGATCTGGAAAATTCGCATTTGCGATAATGCAAATTTTTATATGAAATTCATACCAAAAACCCGAAATTCGCAATTTTGAGGTAAATAACTGCAAATTTTTGTATTTTTCAGGTGATATTCTGGTATTAATAAGACACTAAAATATTCATTTGTCTATGGTTCTGATAAGCTTGAATAGCCATAAAATGGGATGCAGCTAACTTCATGTTGAAAATGACAAAATAAAATTATATATTCACCACTTTAATTGCAAAATATCACCGTTTTGGTTGAAAAATTACCCAATTTTCCCAAAAATAACGAGAATTTCACCACATAAATCTGAAGTACAATAACATCCATAAGAATCTGTCATCATCTGGCTCGGTTCCGTAATTTTTAGTAAATATCTCTAGCTGCACAACATTGCTCTGTGATCTAACATGCAATCACTACTTTTAATACATATTCATAAAATTACCATTTTAAATAATATAATCAATATTAGTCACGCAAGCTGGCTGCTGGCTTTAATGTTTTATTATTTGCATTCCTATTGAGTTACAACAACCTATGCATGAAACCATAAGAAGATACATAATATGGTTCAAGTGTTGAATCGAAGTGTCCATAAAGTAATGGCTAGTATATATAGCTTATACTCGTTGCCACATTATGTTTCATTCTTCTATTTTATTATTATTATTATGAACAACAAACAAAACAAAATATATGTAATTTAATATTCAAGCCATTTGATTTTTCCTGCCTCTTTAAAGAATATAATAAAGGCATGCTTTTTATTTTGAATGATTCTTGGAATTTCTGCAGATTGTCAGATTAGTCAGATCGCTGTAAACAACAAACCCTTACTGTTTTTAATAAGCTCACGGACACGACTAACGTTTGTCAATCAAATAAGAATTTTTATTAACCTTAGTAACAACTGTCCCTAGCTCCGTGGCCTTGGCCCTGGCCCTGGCTGTGTAACAGGAAAAAATTTGCTTATGATTGATATTTTACTATATTTTTTTTTATAAATTATATAACTTTATTATTTACATAAAATTTTTTCACTTTTTTTCATCTTCTGAAAAGTAGTGATGTGTCACTTACGCCTTTTTGGGTTGGAATAGTCAATATAATGCAAATGGTATTAAACACAGAATTGAATGGACTGGAATAGTCGGGGCTGGTATATACATATTATGATATGCTTGTATTGAGTGTCCCATGTTGCTTGTTACAGGGAACACGTCCCCCACGACGCGCAACTCGCTGGAGCGCTTCAGTGTGGCGGACGTGGCGTACGAGCAGGCCTTCCGTCAGCCAGCTGTCGCGCCCGTGTCGCTCAACAACAACTCCTTCGGGCTGGCCACGGGCGGCGGCCCGGCCGGCCTCATGCCGCTTAGCAAGAGCCCCACACCGGGCGATCTCGGTGCCAAGGACACCAAGAATGTGGAGATCGCTGAGGTCATCGTGGGAGCTATCTTGGGTAACTGTCCTATTACCGCAACTTTACTTTGTAACTGATTGATTGATGTGTATTTAACATGTGTGCGTGTAACTTGTAGGTCCCGGTGGCCGCAACCTGATAGAGATACAACAGCTCTCGGGAGCCAGCATCCAAATTAGCAAGAAGGGCACTTTTGCTCCGGGCACGCGCAACCGCATCGTCACTATCAGCGGCGTGCCGGCGGCCATCAGCAACGCACACTACTACATCCAGCAACGTATCGCCGAGGAGGAGATGAAACGTGCGCGCCACAACAACCTTTCGGGGATCATGCAGTAACCAGCCAGCGTACCAGCCAGCCTATCAAACAAACAAACCCCATCCGACCAACCGATTGCTCACTGCCGATTCGTATGGGAGTTTTGACATGCCACCTATTGTTACACATTGTTAGTATTGTGTTTTTGTAAATAGATGTACCACTCTAGTGGTGGACACCCTATTGAAACTCGCATCTGAATCGGTGAGCTTTGTTTGGGAAGTGAAACTTTGGTTTTTGACTACGCTGCCAAGCAAGATTCATCGTTGCTCCATTCTGATGAAACATTTTTAAAACGCACGAGAAAAACAGACTTTGCGCAATATTAGAGAGGACAGTTTGTTGTCTATTGGCGGCGTGGTAGAAACCAAAGATTTAGTTATGATTTGACGGCGTCTGATGAAGTCTAGCTCCCTTACAGAGCAAGCAGATCTAGGCAATGGAAGACTATTGTGCGGAGGAAGTTAGTTTCCACCTTCACTGAGGTTGTGGTTGTGTTGAGCTGTGGAAACACCACACACGCATGGCTATTCTGACAAGTGTCATCAGACGTATATATATATATATATATATAAGTATTCCAAATACTTGACCTAATTATTATATTAACAATGTTATCACACTGTTAATATAACTTTATTAACACCCGCTATTATTTATGTTATTTCATTATTCATTATTTTCCCTGTCATCTGCATTCATCCATTGGTTCCTTACCATAGTCGCATCATTAACCGGTTTAGTCGTTACGTTAGTGCCCGAGGTAAATAATAACCTAGTAAATGTAGCTGTAGCACAAAGTAAAAGGCCTAAAGAAGCAATGGCCTCTGCCTGTTTGTTGGAAGAGCACAGCCACAGCCGGGCGTGGTGATCTCTGAAGGACTGTTCCCGAGCAAGTTACCAGCCAGCCGCTCTGACTTTTCCTCTGTGATAATGTTATCTTCCTTCCGAACGATCAAGTGACCGCTAATTGAATTAGCCTGGGTCGTCCACATTACGTGTCACTGGCGACACTCGTGTATATGTTAAATAGAGCTGTGGTGTTATGTTAATTTGTTGGTTTGTTAGTTTGTTTGTTTGCTTGTTTTATTAGTTGTGTTGACAGAGCCGGTGTGGCGTAGTACTGTAGTACCTGTACCACCAGAGCAGGGGCAGGGGCAGGAGCAGGAGCAGGAGGGTGGGTGTGGAGTGTTGTTTGTTATGTTAGTCTGTTAGCGGCCATATGAAGTTAGCCACGGTTCGGCCGGCAGTTACCCGTCGGTTTCTCCCGGGGGACTGGTTTCTCCCAGAGAGACTAGCTTCTCCCGAAGAGACCGGCTTCTCATCCGCGATACATTCCTTCGCTTACTCACCATCTCACCTATTTAAGCTACCATTTGTTTTTTAATTCATTTGTATATAATTAATCATACAAATTTCATCTCGGCCATAAAATTCCAATTGGTTTGATTTGTACATTATCCCTCTACCGTCTGTCTGGTGACGGACGACTGTGAAGATTAATCTCTTTACGGAGAATAGTACAAAATTTTTATTGTGTCTAAATTATTTAAGGGTAGTAAAATTATTCCTCTGTGTGTCGTTGGTTTCATTGATGTCGATGTTGATTGATTGATTGCGTTGCCATATCTGTGCCCCGAGCTGCGGCTGTGCGCGTGCAGCGCGCGTGCTGTGTTCTGTGACGCGCCCAGGTGATCACCTCCTCCCCGACATCCACATAGCCTTGAACTTTTGGCTGTGATATTTAATGTTGGTTGTCAATTTGGCCGGCCGTGCCGTGATGCATCTTGGCTTACGGCCAATTGCGGGTTATATTCTTACAGACGTGTTAAATATTCATTTTAGGATTAAAACATTACATTACATTATTATATTAGGGGAAATAAAGAAAATTATTATTTACAATTTCAACAAATTTGTTTTACGAATATATTTTATATTTGCATTTTTTTATGTTAAATTTGTTCTTATTTATTTAGATAAGTAACTCAATTTGGAAATGTAAAATATGAATTTGGAGTGTACTGAGAAGAGGCAAGAAACAAGAAACAAGAAACAAGAAGCAAGTAGGATAGAATTTAAAGTGTTTCTTCCTACCGTTGTGATATTGGACAGATTCTTATGTGATAAGAAATTGCTACCTGAGCTGAGTATGCAGTGGTGTACGGAGTACAGTGGTACTATGTGTACATCAGTAGCAGTTAGTAGACACCGGAAGAGTGGATGTGAATGTGAATGTGGTAATGGTGGCCAGCGGATAGTGGATAGTGGATAGAGGATAGGTAGTAAGGATAGCGGATAGGCCTCGCGCAGTCAATTTGATTATATACATATTATGTTATTTACTTTAAGTTCTCATTGTTGATTCATTTGTCATGACAAAACTCTAGAATTTATGAAACTTTGCCATGGGTAGTCGTATTTTACTTTGTCTGTAAGATTGATTGTCTACGAGGCGCGAGTGCGCGGCGGGCGGGGGTGCGAATGGGGTGCGAGCCCGCCCACCAGCCGCACCGTGTATTGTCTGTGTAAGGATAGTAACTTAGATGATAATAATTTATAGATATTGAAGTGTTAATGTTGTTATAATTAAAGTTGTTACTAATATTTGAGAGTATATCACAACAGAAATAAATGGAATGGAGAGATCACAAATATTCAGATATAAATATTCACGTTATAAATGTACATTCACATTGATGTGAAGTTAATTATTTACTGTTCTGTGATATTGAGGAATGAGTGGCTCCTCCCTTCACCCAGTACCCAGGCCCCAGTCCCCAGTCCCCATTTCTATTCTGACGGCTTATCGGTCCATCTTATTTGTTACCACTCTGTACTAAACTTCTTCCACTCTGTCCAACCAACCCCACACATGTTATACATATTCTAACTAATTCTTCTCTGTGTAGGACGTACTCTGATCCACTTAAATTATATAGGAATAGGAAATAATATTCAATTAATACTTTTCAAGAAAGCCATTATAAGTAAATATAGAGAAAGTTTAATAGGATTATAGTGACAAATATTATTCATAAATTTTCATCAATCGATATAAATCTTCTCTCGATCATTTAATTATAGGTGTTGGAATTGTATTAACTACCTGCTAAAGGTGGACGCCGTGCGGGAGGACGCGCGTCCTTAGCTATTAGTCTAGCGGTCTACTCAATCCTTCTTTCCGGCAGCACTGGAACTGTGCGCACTCTCTCTCTCATTCCACCACCCGTTGCTACTTTAGTTACATTAAATGAGGAGGCACTGTGATTTAATCTATGGGTATTTTCCACCACTGTTGTTAACGGCTGCGGGGCGCGGCTTCACACACCCGTTGTGCCTTTGTCATGCATCCACCACTGGAACTGTGCGCACTCTCTCTCTCTCTCATCCCACCACCCGTTGCTACGTTAGTTACATTAGCTGAGGAGGCACATGTGATGTAATCTATGGGTATTCTCCCCACCGTTGTTGTTACCAACTGCGGGGCGCGGCTTCACACACCTGTTGTGCCTTCGTCATGCATTCACCACTGGAGCTGTGCGCACTCTCTCTCATTCCACCACCCGTTGCTATGTTAGTTACATGTATTTTCCACCACTGTTGTTAGCGGCTGCGGGGTGCGGCTTCACACACCCGTTATGCCTTTGTCATGCATCCGTCACTGGAACTGTGTGCAGTTTCTCTATCATCCCACCACCCGTTGCTACATTAGCTGAGGAGGCACATGTGATTTAATCTAAATACCCACCACTGTTGTTACCGGCTGCGGGGCGCGGCCTCACACACACCCGTTGTGCCTTTGTCATGCATCCACCACTAGCCGTCTAGCCGATACCGCCCCCGCCTCTGCAGCCCACATCCCATCTTGTACACAATGTTGAGATTGATAAATAATAATTCTTGTTGCATAAACTATTATTGAAAATTACTTTTAAGTACATATGTGTAAATAAGAATTTAAGTAAAATTTATTGTTACTTATATTTTGTTTTGTTTATATTGATATATTTTATTTGTTTCAAATGGTTTGTTTGTATTATTAGGGGTTTTGAATAATATCCAACATTGGAGAAGGGTATTAATGGATCCTGTACAGCCCCGCTGTATGTCCCGGATGTTTTTACCTTTATCATTGACAGCATGTTTCATTCAACTTGTGGTACCTTCATAAACAGTGTCTATATTAAATTACATTAAATAAATCCTTATCAAACGGTTCTTCACCTGTTTCATTTGCTCCACCTCATTGAAAACCCACTTATGATTAATTCTGTTTTTATTTAATAGTACATAAAACATACAAAAATGGACGGGATTAACTCAACATACAAAATAGACTAGAAAACTATTGTAAGAATATTCTGGTAAATACGAGTACATACAAACATAATACATAATAGAATACACAAAAAAATAATACAGAAAAAAGAGATTCTCTAGCTGAGTCCAAGATAATTATTACAAGAAAAAATAGGCTCAATTTAAATAAAAATCTTGTCTGCCTTCTAAATGCAAAGCACAAACCGCAGATTCCCCTACAGTCCATGGCCAGATAAAATTTCTCAAATTTCAAACAAGCAGTCTAGAACAAAGAGTCGCATAATTCTGTTATCTTTCTATACAATCCAAAATCGCACAGGCGCAACACTACCCGCAGTCGGCACTTTCTTAACGAGAAAATACTACATGTCGAGTCCTAGTCCTCGATTGTATGATAACAAAAGGCCTTATTTGCTACGAATATCTTCACACTGCTACGTCATTAAATTTAAACATAAGCAAGGATAATAAATATCAAATTTAGAAAATATTGTTTAAATCAAAAAATTAAAAAATTTTACAAGAGGTACAATATTAGTGTGACATGAAAAGTCAATATTTCCGGGCTTTGCCACTTCAAGCATTAAATACACAAAACATGCACCGGCTATTAAATTAAGCCTAAACACTTTGTTCTACAGCAATATGTATTGTACTTCATAAGTTGATGCTTATTCAATGAGAAATGATCAGACAGTGCTGAGATTCTGCATTTTATCTCTCTAATTACATACATTATTACCATGAATGGCAAGATTCAATAACAGATGTCAAGTTACAGCAGTAAAATAACACTCTCGGGCTCAATCAATCTACCTTCAGAGTGCTACACAAAAATGTACTAAACAATTAATTTACAAGATAAAAGTACATAATTACAAGATTTCGGAAAAATCAGTCTGGAAAGTCAGCTTTTAACACCCGAACATAAATATAATACAGTGATTTGTGCTTAGCAAAGGCTGTCTGGCTCCATTCTTGCTAACGCCTTTGAGGGATTGAGGAAGACTATCACTCCGAGTGCCCGCTTCCTCACGGCGCACCTTGCCCCACACCTCCTAAATTGACTGCACGCTTCTTAAAAATATATTCAAACTAAATACCACTTTCCCGGCATATAGAATGACAGGTTTAATTCCCACGCTTGGTAAATTATTTGAGCAATATAGTATGTATTATAAAGATGCGGTTAGCGGTGTATATTCTTATTTATATAAAATAATGTGTTTGTAATGTTATTTAAAAGTAAATGAATTAAAAATTACTTTGTAATCACCATTTTATTAATATATACATATCAACATGTTTCGAAAGCGACGCTTTCCTCATCAGGAATATACAGAATACTAAAAAATAATAATGTCAAGTATAGACAATTCAGAATAATAATTATTATTTAAACACCTTAGGTGTTCCTTAACTCTAATACTAAAATTTCTTGAAGCCTTTCTTATTTAAAAAAAGTTTCAATCATTACATTTGTCTGTACTTGACATTATTATTTTTTAGTATTCTATATATTCCTGATGGATGAAGAATGCATCGCTTTCAAAACAAGTTGATATGTATATATTAATAAAGTGGTGATCACAAAGTGAATACCAATCTTTTGAAGAAATTATTATTTAAGAGTGCTGATTTAATTGCTATACTAATTTGAGACTGAAGACAACATGAGACAGTTAGACAATAAATTAATTTGGTCAGTTGTGATAACAATATTTCAAGTAACCTCCATTGTAATGGCCAACAGTGTCTTATTATTACTTATTATAATCAGGAGATTCATTTTTGGCTCAAATTATTTTCATCAATATGTCTAAGATTGAATTATATAGCTTGGTACTAGTACTAAATTATTAGTATCGGTAGAGAATATACTTGGTATTAGCTTCACAAACGGATATTTCACTGACACCAGTTTCTTATAAAAAATACTCTGAACACAAAATATTTTTATTCAATATTCACATTTACAGTACGGTGCAATTATAGTACAAGCTTATACTAAATACTAATTTATACAAAACTAATAAATTTTATAGATTTGGAGATGAAAAGCAGATAGCAATTATTAATGTCTCAAATAAATTGTCAAATACATAGTACATACATGTAATTTCCTCACGGTTAATAGCAAAAATGTTATCACAGAAATGGGGTTATAAATCTTATGTTCACATTTCAAATTTATACATAATTATGTATACATATTGTCTAATGCAAAAATGATTTCACTTTACTTTGCCACAAAATAATGAAATACAAGGAGAAGTCTGTTTTTAATCCTAATATTAAATTCCCATTCTAAAGTCGTTCTTAAAAAATACTTTTTTCATACAGATTCCACACGGGTTGTATTTTTATTAGGCAAATTCTTTAGAAAATTCCATAGAAAAAGTCAACCCACAAGAAAACTGGATGAAAAAAAGTATTGCGTAAGAACGACTTAAAACCAAAAGCGAAATAAAATAATTTTTATAAATATGATCAACGTCAGAACGGTAATAATTAATATCTTGTTATAGAGTCTGATATTTTGTACAAAAATTAGAAACGAATGCTAGTGCAAGATCTCTAATTCCGGACTGTGAGATTCATACTGGAAGCCGTTGTAGTAGGTGAAGCTCACCACCCCCTGCGTGTCCTGAGTGAGGAAGCCCTGCAGCGTGCGCACCAGCTCGGAGAAGGGGGGCCTCTCGTCTAGGTCCAACTGCCAGCAGTGCAGGCACACCTGGTACAGCTCGTCCCCCGAGTAGGGCAGCTGAGCTGGCCGCATGCCCCGCAGCACCCGCGCCACCACTTCCCCGCTGCCCACGTGCGGGTACAGGGTGCCCCCCAGCGAAAACAGCTCCCACAGCAGGCAGCCAAAGGACCACACGTCGCTCTTCACGTGGAACGTGTTCTGCTTGAACATCTCCTGTGCGGTCCAGCGCGTGTAGTCGGGCTTCTCGGTGGCCGTGTAGATATGTGCCAGGCCAAAGCCGCTGATCTTGGGGGTCATGCCATCGGCCATCACCACGTTGCGGCAGCACAGCCTCTTGTGGAACACTCTCTTGCTGGCTAAATACTCCATCCCCTTGCAGATGTCCAGGGCCAGCTTTAATATGGTCTGCTCGTTGATCAATGAAAACTTGTTGTTTGGAATGTCCCTGTGTCGGGAGGAGAGGACAAGTTCTTTTAAGGAATGTCTGGTGTCTTCCAGCACAACATACAGGGTATCGGGTATTTCGCAAATTCCAATGAGGGCCACAATATTTTCATGATCGTTAGATTTAATAAGTAAGTCCAGTTCACTCAACATCAATTTCCTATCAGTCCTGGACAGTTCCCCGTCGGGAATGGCTTGGACCAGGGAAGATCTGTATGAACCCTGGTGTTGAACTCTCCCCCGCACAAACTGTCCGAAGCTTCCCATGCCAACCACGGTACCGGTGTCGACTTCCAAGAAGTTTCTCGGAATATTCCAGAGTTGTCGTTTCAAATTTACATAGTGGTCCACCCTGTCTTCTTCATCAGGAATAAATCCGGAGTTTTCTATTTCTATGCAAGGTCCACTCAAGGGCATAGTTTGAGATAAGCGTTGCCTCCGGTGCACTCCCACTTTCCGGCGAAGAAAAATGACAATTCCCAACCCGACGAGCAACAGAACAAAGCCAACAGCCACGGCTACTCCCAGCGCCATCACCAGGCCTGAAGTCTCCTCTTCTTCCTTCACATTGAGGACCATAACATCGCTGGCGTGAGTGTATCGCACTCTAGTGATTCCCTTCTTGGAACTCACTACTCCGATGGCTATCTGGATGTCTCTATTGTGCGGCAGAGGAGCGTTATAATAGCCATCGTACGTGTTTTTATCTCCTATTACAAAATGGCGTTCAACATCTTGGGGTTCTATTTGAGCTGTTGTGTAATACGGTAAGCCTTCTTCTACAGCTTCATAATAAGGCTTCAGGTTTGTAGGCAAGAATCCTTGTTGTAAATCTTTATTGATAACGACAATTCTGTATTTACTAATCGGGCCATTAATGTTAGTAGCTTTGGGAATGTGTATAAGCATGTGATCACTTCGTCTCTCAATGACCGTGGCCTCCGGGGGAGAAGGATCGGGTTCCCCGATGTTGGTTTCTATTTCCGAACTAGTGGCTATCCCCGGGCCTTCTTTGGACAGGGCGCTGATAGTAATATTGTACAATGTGCCTGGGTGCAAGTTCACCAGCTGAGCGTGAGATGTATTTTCAGAAAACAACCATTCCAATTCTCTAGAGATATGGTTGGTAAACGAATGTTTCACTTCAGATTTTACTTTGTAGCCGGTTATTATCCCGTGTGCTTCTGGGTCTTTCCACAGAACCCGGAGAGTAGTTTCCGTGACGTTGGTGATCTGAATGTTGGAAGGGGGACCGGGCAACATCATCCCGGTATCATACACACTGCTCACCCCTTCGCCGCCACACTGCTGAGTCACGTTCCTCGGGCAAGGCATCTTGCAGAGAGCGCTGTCGGTGATGATCTTCCCGGGAGTGTTGCCGCAGTAGCAGTACGATCCATTTGCCAGAATGGCGTATCGATAATATATCTCCTCGCATGCCGAGGTACATATTTCTATAGATCCACCGGAGTGAGTGTTTATATGTTCATTTTCAAAATTATAACAGCCGATAGAATCACCTCGGAGTGCGTTAAAGCAAGGCACTAAAATACTCAGTACTAATAAGAAGGCCTGCGTCTTCATTTTGCTCAAAAATATTTCTAGAATATTAATATCCGCCGGAAAAATCACATTAGTTTACCGAAGTGGAAACAGCACAAATCACAGATATATCAAATAAAACTTAAGTTGCGAAAAACCTATTGACATTATTACTTGAACAGGTAATATTATCGATCTAACTGAAATAAAGCATCGCTAATAATAATGTTTGGATACCGATTTTAAATGACACATCGTTCGTCACTAAAAACAAAAACATCCAAAAGATTCCAAATCTGAAGCATAGCCAATAAAATTACGCCCTAATTTGTCAGTGGCAACACCAATGTCAACATAAAGTGGTCCACACAATCGTAGTTATACCGGAACACAATATTATTTTTTTGTGGTAATTGCTCATTGGGCTACAATCTGATGGAACTCTCTAGATCAGGGGTAGCCAAACGTTTGACCACTACGATCGACTATTTTTTAAATTATAGACAGCGGTCTACCAACATCGTATGTGTTAGATGATCATAAGAAAAATAGTAATTTAAAGCCAAAAATAAGTTTCAATTTAAAATAAGCATAGATAATAATCATAATAATACATATTCAATATCAAATTATTGTAATAAGAGAAAATAATATTTTTTTCTTAAAAACTAATTAGTTTATAAATAAAACAATATGTTATTTGATTTTTTTTTAATTATTAATCCGAACAATGTTATTGTAAATACATATAAACTATTATTTTTTTTATTTCGTATCAAAGGACGCGCTGGAGACATGGACATTGCATATTTTCGGCAAGCTTTTCATATTGTGGTTCATATGTACTTATATTCGTAAACATGCTGTCAAATGGTCATCTATCAAATGGGAGCGATGTTTTCTTTTGATTGCATTCATGGCAGAAAATGTTGTTTCACAGAGGTAGGTAGAACCGAAAATAGTAGTTAAATTTGCTGCACATCTCTATAAATATGCATATTTTTCTTCACAAAGTAAATTCCAATAACTATTGAGATGAGGCCCTTGATTTCAAAAATGTATCGTATTTAAGGTTAAGAATTTCATTCCCAATTAGTATTTGGTCCAAATCCAAAAATTATTTTAATTTTATAGATATTTGTTCTATTTTTATTTCATCGTTGAATGGGAACGACCTGAATATTATTATATCCTCTATTTTTGAAATATCTTTAAATCTTCCATCAAATTCATTTCGTAACAGAGTTATCTTTTTAGCATATTGATCGTATTCATATGAGTTTTTATCTGTTGATTTAGCTGCCATATTTTCCAATTGTTTTAAATCTCCTCTCCTCAATTGTGCTTCTAGAAATGTAAGTTTCCCCTTGATTGCATTCACGTCGCTAACCATTTCAGTCAATGTTTTGTTCTTTCATCGCAAATTTAATTTATTTAGCTTTCCTGTAATGTCAAAGAGAAAAAAAAGCAAGATAACGCACCCACTTATCATCTTCGAATTGGGGATATAATTTTTTACCAGTTGACATAAATTCTTTTATTTCAGGCAAAAGATCCAAGAATCTTTTTAAAAACTTTGCACGGCTTAGCCACCTTACATCAGTGTGTAATAGTAGTTTCCGATGTCAGATTGACATTCCTCTAGTAATGCTCTGAATCTGCGTCTTTGCAAACTGCTTCCACGAATAGACTTATATTTTGAATGCTAAATTCATCACATCATCCGAGTTTAATAATTTTGAGCACATTGCCTGCTGATGGATAATGCAATGATAGTTGGTGAAACTTGGAATATTAACTTTAACAGATTTATATCACTTTTAACAGATAACAGATTTATATCACTTTTACAAATTGCTATAAATCTGTTATGATTCCCAAACATAGAAGGAGCTCCATCAGTCGTAATCGATACCAGTTTATGTATTGGAAATTCTGTTTTAGTGATAAAAGACTTAAACGAATTATATATATCTAAACCTCTCGTTTGTTCGCTCATCGGTAAAATTGTTAGCAGTTCTTCTCTAACAGATATATCTTCAAAACACATTCAAATAAATAAACAAAGCTGTGCGGTATCAGTGACATCCGTTGACTCGTCGAATTGTAAGGATAAGAACCTGCATTTATTAATATTTTCTTTCAGAATCTCTTCTAAATTTTTACTCGTCGCTTCTGTTCTACGCATAACGGTGTTTTTCGACAGAGACATTTATTTAATTGAAGCAATTATTTCAGATTTATTGTTAAATTTTTGAAACAATATTTCTCCCGCTTTAATAAAAATCTCCTTACATATTTCGCCGTCTTCAAAGGGTTTCTTATGTTTTATTAAAATTTCAGCTACCTTTAATGAGGGCATGGTGGCTGTTTTCGACTTCGTATTTGATCTCGAAAGAAATGACTGTTACATATTTAATTGTTTCATTAAGTGCTGTACTTTTGCTTTCCGTAATTCGGTGCCAAGTGGATAATTATTCTCATATTTTTTATGGACTTTTCTAAAGTGTCTTTCATCATTGCCCCTTTTTAGAAGTGATATACTTGAAAGACAAATAATGCAAATACATGTATTCTTTTTCATTGTGAAAAAAAAGTCCTGTTCCCATTCATCATTATAATGACATATTTTTGACTTCTTGGAACTTGTGGTCGGGTGACTCATTGTGGGTAAAAAAACTAAATAAATAAAAATAAATCGGTAAAAATAATAGTGGGTAAAATAATAAAATAAAAGAGCATGGTAAAAAACCAGAAGCTTACATGGAATGATCGCTACTGTCACTATTGGTAATTTTCGTTATGACCGATACAAACACGTCGTAATTTAACCGTATTAAATATAACCACCGATTAGGTGATGAGTGATTACACTTCATGTAGAGTCGAACATAGCCGATTATAGCGAAATGGGACTTCAAAAATCCAAAACTGCCACCAATACCTCCTCTCCGTGCCACTGTCGGTACGTGAGTGAAATTTCAAGTCAACTCTTGTTTTACTCGTCGGGTTTTAGAGAGAGACTGTCGTCGATGATCGACTAGTCGATAACTTCAAGATTGTTGTCTCTGTCGCACGATTTGTCTCACAAGCTGTGTAGGACGGGCGTCAGAGATGTGTACATATCGACATGCGGGTGACTAAATAGTTACACGCGATTGACCAGTCGACCGCGGTCTACGCTTTGGCCGTCTATTCTTATTTAGTTAAATTCTTCTTTTTTATTTTAATTTTTGTTTTATGTTGTGATGTATCACCATAATACTGTCTTATAATTTTTGTATATTTTTCTATAACTTTTGCATGTATATTTTATATGGAATGTGTGGGACTGCACTAACCTCCCCACATACCGGAATAAACATTTATTATTATTATGCTCTAGACGATGGCCCACTACGGATGGCCCATCGTGTAGTGCATAGTGGCGTCTGATGGCTTATGGCGCAGTGCGATGGCGCGGGATGGCCTTGTTGTCAGTTTAGCGCCCCCTACATGTATCGAACTGCTCGGTGTCCGCTGGAACGTGCTCCGGAGGTGACGCCCTAGTTAGTAATATTTACGTAGCTTCGAAACATTTTTCAACGTAATGGCGGTAGTTTGGACATGTGATGAAACTGTAAAATTCGTCGAATTATTTCTTTTATGAATGTATATGAAATCCCAAATACAAAAATAAATATTAAATAGGTATTTTTGTGAATTATGGCTCTCCAAATATTGTATTTAAATTAAGTATAAGTATTTTAAAATAAATATCTGTTCATTTATTTAATATTTTTGTTGGTCTAGAATTATTGGAAGAGAGGAAAAACAAAAGAATAATATCAAATTGTAAATAAATATTAAATTTTCTGAATATCCGAAATAAATTTTATGATTTTAGTTAGCACATAATATCATAAAATTACATTTACATATCATTTGTTTGTGATGTCATTGCCTAATCAATATATATTATAAAGGAAAGTTCAAAAAAACGTGCGGTCGGCAAAAACTCAAAAAAACGAGTCCGGTACGATCAAGGGTGTGGTAAATCTGTATCCCCCTCTACTATGAGGGTTCCCGTTTTTACCTAAAGGGCGTGCTTTTGAAGATATAAGGGCTGGAAGTTTCGCTCTCTAGAAATTACAAGAACAGTCTTCTGGAAAGTTACAGAAGGTTCGATAAAGCTGTATAAAGTTCTGGAAGGAGTGGCTGATAATTTTGGTAAGTCTATAAGATTCCGGAAAGTTCTAGAAGGTTGGATAAAGCTGTAGAAAGTTCTGGAAGGAGTGGCGGAGTATGTTGGTGAGCCAAGAAGGTTCCAGAATGTTCTGGATGGTTCGCTAATGCTCTAGGAAGTTATGGAAGAAGAAAGTTCTAGGAGCTTTCAGAAATGAGTGGCGGCGTGTGGCGGTGAGTCTAGAAGGTTATGGAAAGTACTAAAAGGTTCGATAATCTTAATTTTAATCAATATACATTACAAAAAAAGGTATTCGAGAGCATTCCACAACATTCCAGAACATCCCGGAACATTCTGGAATGTTGTGAAATTTTCGGGAATAGGGAATCAGGAACATCATTGTGGAACATTCCAGAACACTCTCGAATGTTGTCCTGAGCGAAGCTGGGTACCCCAGCTAGTATACTAATAAAAACTAATAAAAACTAATCATCTCGTTTTTTAACCATATGTATTGCCGCAGCGGAACGTTCATCCGGAAGAACGTTGAAAGTAGAACTGAACCTCGCCATTGTGTAGTGGCGTTGGGAAATATCGCCAAGCCATCGCATCGGCCAGCTGATGGCCCATCATGTATAGTGAACATGACATGTTTTTAAACAGACTACGTCGACATTATCTATGGGAAAAGCGAGAGTGGTATATCTATGGGAAAAGTTGACTTCATGAAACTGAGCGACTGTCATTTTGCTGGTTACTGAACAGGAATTTAATTTCTTTCGGCTTTATCAATAAACTCAACATGTCTCGTGTCTTAGTTGGTGTAAAGAGGGTAATCGATTATGCTGTCAAGGTAATATTCTTTTATTTATTTGCAACTTAATTCATTTGAATTATCTGTTATATCAGAATCGAGTTCAAAGGTTGACTTGTGCTAATATAGACCTCCATAATAGTATTTTTATATCTGATGTATTCCGCCTCAATAAAATAGGTTTTTAAGCTAGATTTTTGTTTTAAGAACCCAACCCAATAACAATAACGTATTTTATAATTATATAGAAAAAAACAACAAGCACTCAACATGGTGCCAACCGAAAATGATATATTAATTTGAGCAAAATTGGAAATTAAATGCATTGTTTTACATTTCCGACAATGCAATAATCTTTTTGTTAATTTGAAACATAGTTTTATTTAAAAAATCTATGCGTATTAATGGTGAAGCAGAATAGAAAAAAAATGCTTTTTTTTAATTAAAAACTAATTAAGATTATTCCACATACTGATGGCTTACTGAAAATTGTCAAAACAAATGTTTACTTTTTCAATGAGTAATATTATCATAACAAATATTACAGGTCCGCGTCAAGCCAGATAAGACTGGAGTGGTCACCGAGGGAGTGAAGCACTCTATGAATCCTTTCGATGAAATCGCTGTAGAAGAAGCTGTTCGCATGAAGGAGAAGAAGCTGGCATCAGAAATTATTGCGGTGTCTTGCGGCCCAGCACAAGCTCAGGTAAAGTTAACTTGCCTCATAGTTAATCTTAACAAGACAAGAGTATTTGTATATTTGAGTCTTTTTTCATTATATGTATATTTAAGTCATTTTATTTTTCAAATATCTGCTGTTCAAATTAGATATGGTCCAGTCTTTTCTTTTCTGAAAATTTTCTGTCAAATAGAGATGGTCAATATTCCTGTTTTTTCTTTTCTTTAAATTTGTATTAAATGTTTATATTCCTGTATTTTCTTTTCTGGAAATTTGTATGATAGTGCATATTTCACCATTTTGGTAGTGAGTATATACTGATGTCGTATTGAACACTTAATTTAGTTTACTTTTAGTGTATAACAACTCCCCACTCCTACTAGAATTATACTGAAATCAGTAGCCTGCGGGATGTCGCATCAGCCTTTCCAAGGCGTACAGAAATCAGATTGATGCAGTGTGTATTGTGTGAATATGCCAACTGAATTACAATGACTAAAATTATGCCTTATATGGTAAAAACTACATCATCAGCTGGTAAGGTTGGCCCCCGTTGAAATCCAAGATTATATCAGCTAAAATAGAATTTCTTCCAACTTGACTGCTTTATAATAATAACAAAGCATTTATATAGCGCAGTTTTGTGTTATTTGACTTCAAGTGCGCTTTGCTATAAATAAACTTAATAATGATTAAATAACTCCATTCAGTGGTATTCCTACAGTGCTACTCCTACATTCTATTTATACATTCTTAACATAATACATACAATTTTGCTTATTCTTAATACTACTCCTACAGTACTCCTTAGGTGCATATTCATAAAAAAAAATTACAAAATATTATACAGTATACATATGGCTACACAAAATTAACACATTCACAACATTACTACAAAAATAGTAACATTTTAAGACAGGAGTCGGGTTATGTTCAGCAATAACGGACTTCACATAAAAAATTTAAAAAATATATATACGGAGGAAACCGATACCAAACAACTACCAGAGGCTTGAAGAAATGACTTTATAATAGATTGAAGAGAAATTAAAATTTATAGACAGTAGGATTTTTTAAATAAGTTTGTTTTTAAAGCCCGTTTGAATCCAGTCAATTTCTGGATATTAGTAAGAGCTGGGGGAAGTTTATTCCAAATGAGAGGGCCATTTACACGAAAAGAGCGATCATAGTAGACGGCTCGATTTGACCTTGAAAGTTCTATTAGACGATTAGTAGCATCTAGATCTGCTGACCTCAGAGTGAGCTATCACTTAAGTCCTGTCGGATGCATAGTTCAGATATATAGGCTGGCGCCATTCCCTGCAATGCTTTGAAGGTCAGTAAGCAGATCTTGAACTCTATTCTTTCAGGGCATCGAAGCCAATGAAGCTGATCCCTTAGAAGTGGGGTTATATGACAATATTTAGATTCACCAAATATCATTCTCGCCGCAGCATTGAAGACGGACTGGATTCTATTGAATTGTTTTTGAGAGAGGCCAGCACAAGCACTATTACAATAGTCCATACGTGAAACAACGAAGGAATTTATGAGTGATTTTGCTCCATCAGAGGGAAGACATCTCCTGATTGATTTTACCTGCCTAAGATGGAAAAAACCAGAACTTACAGCTTTTGTAATTTGCGATTCAAGAGAAAGACTATTGTCTATAGTGAAACCTAGGAATTTTATTTCTGTAGAAGGAATTATATCTGTATCCTGAATACGTATTGGACTGGAATCAAGGAGGCCTTGCCTTCCAGGGGAAGCTATCCAAATAAATTCTGTCTTTGCTGGATTAAGTTTGAGTTTATTGACAGACATCCAACTTGAAACCGTATTAATAAAGCTAACTACCTCATTTTTTAGGACGTCTTTTTCATCCGGGGATCAAAATTTAAAGATCAGACGATTGTCTGCATAGCCTTGTGATTCAAAGCCAGCTGAGTGAATGAGGTGTTCAAGACGATTAGTATAGAGAATGAAGAGAATGGGACCTAGGACAGACCCCTGGGGAACTCCAAATTCAATGGGAGTTTCAGGTGATGTGCATTTATTGAAAGTTACTGAGGCTACTCGTCCAGACAGGTAAGATGTCATCCATTGGAGTACATCACCTCGAACGCCAAATTCGGTATCAAGCACATTTAATAGAATACTATGATCTACCGTGTCAAAAGCCGCACTCATATCAAGAACAGATACTAAAGCCAACTTACTTGCTTCCATCCTGATGATCAAGTCAGAAATTATTCGCAATAGAACAGTTTCCGTTGAATGAAACTGTCTATAAGCAGATTGATTTTTGGCAAACAGACCAGCGGAGTTCAAGTACCCTACCAATTGTTTGGCAACGATTTTCTCAAGCAATTTTGATAGAAATGGTAAGTTGGATATAGGCCTGTAATTATCTATTAATTAATTGTCTGTATCAAGATTTTGTTTCTTTAGAATCGGAGTAATAATAGATTTTTTCAATGTGCCCGGTACAAGTGAATTTACTAGTGACTTGTGGATAATTGCGGTAATTACAGGCGCTATATCCGGAAGACATTTTTTTAATAGCCAGGTAGGTATGGGATCTTGAGCACATTGCTTGTTTGGACAAGACATCACAGCTCGTGTGACATCGTCTTCCGTTTCTGCAGCAAACGTAGTGAAGTCGCCAGAGAGCGGTTTAGGGGCAGAGACAGCGGGTGATCCTACCCCACTGAGGGCTTGAATTTTTTCTACCTTACTACTAAAATGTGCGGCAAGGCTATTCGCTTCTAGAGAAGATTCAACCTTGATGTTAGTCTCTCCACACAATGTCTTTATGTGTTGCCACAGTTTTCGAGGATTCTTTTCTGACTCAATCTGTTCACACCAAAAACTGGACTTTTTCTTTGTGACTTTTGCTTTGCTTTATCAGAGATCTTGAGAAAATTGGCCATCCAGGTGATAGGCAGGCGTCGGTCGTCAACCCAGCGAATTCTATAAATTAGCACATTAGTGGACATCGATTTCTAGAGTTCGGTGCGGCACCTCATGTAGGGCGCGTGTACCTCCTCATGACACTTTAATAATAGAATGTATTTTTTACGAGAACTATCTAAACTAGTTTCATTGCAGCATTGATGTGCCAGTGTTATGTTAAAAGAATCTTGGGATCTTTCTTAATTAAGTTTTAAGCATCTCTGTTTTGTATCTCAAATCTACCTAAGTAAAATGTTATACTATAATTAGTTTATTTTATAATTCCAGGAAACCCTCAGGACTGCGTTGGCCATGGGAGTGGACAAAGGAATCCACATAGAGATCTCTGGTGCGGAGTATGAGACCCTCCAGCCCATCCACGTGGCCAAGATCCTCGCCAAGCTGGCCGAGACGGAGAAGGCTGACTTGATCATTGTTGGAAAGCAGGTACTGCATTATTTATATATGTATTATCAACCTAACTTAGCTACATGGTTATCGTTTAGAGATAAGACTTGTTCCCACTGTTATCAGTGTTTATTTTGTTAAGTGGTGATCTATGATGTAACCTTGTGTTGATAAGAGGATTGCACTGTCTTACTACTTAATACTTTTATTTTCTACCTCTAACTATCCTTGTTCAACTACAATAGCCCTTTGGAAAACCATTATCAGGGTACAGAGCCAACACAAATAACTTGGAATGCTCCTGATGCTACTATTTTTCATCACTTTCACACCTCGATGAGGAATCCACAATATACAATTCCATAGTTTGGTCTCCGAATTGTGAAGTTTATTCACACTCTATTGAAAGGATCCAACGTAAATTCTTAAAATACGTAAATTTTAGAATGGGAATTCCCAGAGAATGCATAGACAACGATTATCTACTTTATTAATTGAATTTAGAAACATTATCTGAATGTAGAATTATTTGAGATTTAACATATTTATTTAAGATTGTTAATTCAATGTTTTATACCCCTGAACTGCTATATTTGATTGCTTTTCATGTACCTGGCATGACAAGACAGTACCCACAATTTTATTGTGACAATTCAACTTCAGCGTCGCAATATTATTCCCCTATACGACGAATTCAACATCTGGGGAACAAATACTTGGATGTTGTTGACATACGAGTATTTGGCACATCAATGTTGCAGTATAAGCATCCATTAGTACAGTTTTTTTCATCGAGTAGCGCTAGGTTATTTGAAACTATTTAACTCTGGATTTGCATTATTATTTGCATCAAACAATGTTGATTCTTTTTATGTTATCTATTATGTATCTTTTCTATATTATTTGTAAATGTCCATGTAAAAAGCCTGTAGTGGGTGTAAATAAATAAATCCATTCCATAGTGCATGCTTTCAGACAGCTGCCAAACGGCTGAACGATGAACGTTTATAAAACACCGAAATAAAATGGTATCAAGCGTTACGAGCGGTTATAGAACCGGCCCTAAAACACCAAATGATAGACTGGTTTACTTTACGGTACATGCCCCTTTCTCCAAATCCATTTTAATCCAAGAAAAAAACTCTGAGACTCACCAGATTACTACATGCCATAAAGTTAAATGTGCAACAGTTTTGATAATCTATTATTTGCAGGCAATTGACGATGACTCCAACCAGACGGCGCAGATGACTGCCGCTATTCTAGATTGGCCCCAAGGAACCTTTGCCTCTAAAGTGAGTTGCATCTTCGTGTTATCCATGTCTACTTATTACCATCCGAACATCAATGTTCTATAATGTGTGCGTGTTGTTTGTATGATCAGATAGAGAAGACGGACGCAGGTCTGACGGTGACCCGCGAGGTGGACGGCGGCTTGGAGACCATCAGCTGCAAGATGCCCGCTGTCATCAGTGCTGACCTCCGCCTCAATGAACCCAGATACGCCACCCTGCCCAATATTATGGTAAGCACAGTTTATACAATCTTGTAACATGAAACTTTGTTGGGACATATTGACCATGTTTATATGCAGGACATTTCGCCCCCTGTGCTGTTAGTACTAATAGCGCCCCTCCCCATTTTTTTGCATTCCGGCGTGACTTACTCCAAATAAGGAACTTTTTTTATCAATAATGATGTTCAAACTTAAACACCAGTATATTTAGTTTTTTTTTTCTAAAGTTAGTTTTCATAGTTAAAACGAGTTTCAATTTTTCAAAGCCCGCCAAAACACTCCAAATCTATGGCTGGTCGGTTTTCATCAGTTTTGGGGTTAGAATGTCAAATGTCAAAACAAGGATGAGCTTTACCATACATAATTTTATATTCTATTCATGGTAAACCATAACTAAACATAAGTTATAAAATTATGTACCTTTTTGGAAACTTTAACTCAAAGAATAATAATAGTATTGAGCATTAACATTGTCATAATATTCGTATTGGTACCAACATATGAGATGATTTTTTATTCACTTTTAAATAATGATTTATAAATTCTACGTATAACTATATATATTAAAAGTTATATATTCAGAATCGTCATTTGCTGATCTATATTTTTAAAGTCATTATATTTTTCACTGGAGTTCCTTATTGACAGACATACAGGTGTTCGAGGGTCTTTTAAGTTTTAAGCAATGACGCATCAATGAGTGAATGAATGAGACGATCAGGAACCGAGGGTAGATGGGCATTCAGGAAAAGTGGAATTACTTTTTTCCAAAGGCAGCAAAAGGTGAACGAAATAATGAACAAACCTTCCGTTTCCTAGAGTTCAGTCTAAAATTTGTCTTATGGTATATAAGGCACTGAACGGGCTGGCACCATCATACTTGACTGATCTCCGCGTGAGGGACAATCTTACCCAGAGGCAACTCAAGCTCAGGTCAGCCAAGTCTGATGTGTCGAACAGACTGCCATCACAAGAACATACACACGACACATAGAATAAGTGTGTTAGATCGTTCCTCGATAGATATGTAATATTGATATTTGGAACAACTGTCATTGCGGTTCCAGTTACCGGAGACTGAAGAGGAACGGGTCGCTATTCAAACTACTTATGGAAAAAGTTCCCGATAGCTAATTCTTAAGATTTTATTTATTATACCGAAGATTCACACGGTTATATCTAGTGACCGCAGTCACCGGGACAATGTAACCGGACAGAAATATCAACCATCTCAAACTGTACAAGCCACTGTTTACAAACAAAGTCAGAGCCTTCTGATTGGTTGTTACTTGTGCAACGCGGCGATTTGGATGTAAAGCACACTGAAATGATTTATAGAAAAACAAGCTGTACACCCGACTGACTATTATGCAATTAGTAAAAAAAATTATGTGACAAAAATTCCATACATTTTTCGTAAATACAACCCTAGCCAAGAGACGAGTTGAAATGTCGCCATCGCAATAGAAGACGTAATTATTATTTTGGGAATATTACATATTAGTAAATTTAAATATGGTCTTTATTTTCACAGCGCCTCTTCAGAGATTGCGCCCAGGGTCTTTGCACAATATGAATGCACGGCAGATCCGGTGCTGTTTATATGTATTGAAAATAATGAAAGTGTGTTTCCTTTACAGAAAGCCAAAAAGAAGCCAATCCAAAAGATGACAGTCAAGGACCTGGGAGTGGACATTGCGGCTCGCATCAAGATCGTCTCCGTGGTGGACCCTCCTGTCAGACAGGCCGGCTCCACCGTGCCCGATGTAGACACCCTGATTGCCAAGCTCAAGGAGAGAGGACACGTCTAAACTGCATTCCAGCCATTGAGATCCACGGCAGCCTAGTTCCCGATTCCATCACCTCTCATTGGTGCCACTATAGAAGCATCCGGCCGCTGAGTTGATACCTAACAACTAAGAGATATTAGAGGCAGTAGCAGGATATTTTACAAATTATCTACCATTTATATGACACATTTATTTTTAGATCTCAAGTTTTTTACAGTACTGTTAATAATGAATTGTAATTTTTGATAATGATTTTAATGAAGCGTTATTACAGAATTGTTTTCAATTAAGATTTACAAATGATAATTAACATTTTTATACTCCCGCACAAACTGCCAACTAATTAATGTAAGAAATATCAAATGTGTAAATAATAAAGTAGTTTAATAATGTGATGTGTATTTTCATGTTTACTGTTTTATGAAAATATATTGAGATTATTGAATTGAATTATTTGTTATCTGTTGACGATCTTCTTATGGTTAAATTCTGTTGAAATTATTAAAGCTCATTGTGTTTAAAAATGCACAAAAAGAGTATTCAAATTTCAATATAATTTATTAAAATAGATTGTTTTATATAACAATACATATACGAGTATACTTATTTTAGACAGTGTCATAGAATATGGAGTTATGGAGTTATCTACCTGTATGACAACAGGGTATTTTAAACTGCTAGAAATGTGTGGAAGATTTAAAGTTAATATTTCCGATTCTGATAATGGCACTAAAAATGTGTTATTTTAATATTTTCATTAATATTTATCGATTTTAACGATTTAAAACCGATTATTCCGAAACAGTTTGAACTGGCTACAACGTCATTTAGAGGTACACAATGTTACTGGCTTGTAATTCGGCTGTCACTGTCGTTGTTTGGCGTGACGCCACCAACACCACATTCACGAACATGTTGTTTTAGTGGTATATCAAAAATGGCACATTTTTATTGTATTTTACCGTGCCTTTATGATTGGGTCTAGTGCAGATGAAGTACCACTTCCCCATGCTATGATACCATACTCAATAATAGATTGACAGACCCAAAATAAATCATTTTCAAGTGTTGTCAAGTCGAGAAAGTTTCGTATGGTTCTGAAAAAGTGCATAGTTTTTTTATTTTATTTGCGATGATTTGAGTATGAAGATTCCATTTGAGGTGTGGAGTTTACTCTGGGATTACATATTGTGGCACTGTTAGCTGGTAGCAATTAAAACTCCCGAATGCTTGTCAGTCTATGGCAGCGATTCCCAACCCGGGGTACGCAAAAGATGAATCCATATTGGCCGACCTAAATTACGAGTTTTACCTACTCAATTTTGAGTAGAATTGGCAAACTAAAGAATATGCATGGCCCTTCGTGTACTGCGGAGCTTTGGCGAAGTTATTCAGATTGGTGATGTTTTTCCGGTTGACTCCGTCTCCTAACAAAATGCATTTCTGCGCATCAACCAGCAGGTGTATTCTCGTTTGCCAGACTCTACCTACGCTAGCTTTTCTTCGAAGCACTGCAGTATGTGCGATTAAAGATATATAATATGAATTATTACAATCGGCACACTGGAACATACTGGACATACTGCACTGCCCTATGCACATCTGAGCTGTGGTCGCAATACTCAGCAGCGCAATGGGACAAGCTGAGGGTGTGCTACAACAACGCATACAGGCAACTTCCAAGGTTCTGCAGTGCCTTTACGATGTTCACTCAAGGGAGGGTTCACTCATTCCCCGTCGATAAGGGAGCTACGTTTCCACCTATATATTTGTGAAGAGTTTGCACACGAAACAAACATGCTGTATAACCCAAAAAAAACAGCACTACTGATTTTCAGATATGGACAGGGTCCTAAAAACATTCCACCAGCTTTCTTGAATGGCGAGCTTCTGAAGGCGGTAGAAGAAGTCAAATATCTGGGACACTTCATTACTAGTAAGTTGGTGGATGACGATGACATCGACAGGCGAAGGACGAGCACTCAGTGTAAAGTCAAACATGCTCAGTAGAAGGTTTCGGCTTTGCAGTTCACTCCTGAAAAGGACGCTATTTCTTGCATTCTGTATAACTCTTTAAACGTGCGAGCTCTGGGCGAACTTCAAGAAGGGTAGCATGGAAAGACTTCGCGTACAGTACAACAATGCGTACCGCGCAATTTTCGGTCTTTCCAGACACTGCAGTGCCTCCTACATCCTCACGGAGGCGAGTTCCTGGCTTTGCAGCCCTCATAAGAACCCAGGTGGCAGGATTTAGGAAGAAGGTAAACAAATCTAGAAATGTCCTCATTGAATCCCACCAGAGTCCAGATTCCAACATAGAAGCCAGATGGAGAAATATATTAGTTCCATCAATCTCAAGTACAATAATTCACTAATGTCTATTATGTTCTCTTTGCATTTCCATTTTTATAAATATATATTTAAAGAAAACCACATTACTTAATGTTAGCGCTTTCTTAATTCTGTAATTTCCGCGTTACCGACAGGTTAGTTGGTAGCCCGCTAGATGTCACTACTGACTAAACGGCCGTGACGTTTAACGAGAGCGAAATTTTATTATTGTAGCAATATGCTTTATAATTTTTAAGAAGATAACACCTGAAATAGAGGCTTTAAATGTTGTTTCTTTTATTAATTGATAAACTAAAGTTCTTAAAAACTCAAGACAAGATTTTTGTGCATAGCGCAAAGGGTAACAATTATTATTTTTATAAACAATAATTATTAATCTAAAACACTCATACAAATTGAAAAAAAACCTTCCGAGCAAAGATAAATGTAGATAAGCCGACGTAGCTCAACGGTAGAGCATCTAACCGGACATTAGAAGGGTGCGGGTTCGAGTCCTGCCGGCGACATTTATCTTTGCTCGGAAGGTTTTTTCAATTTGGATGAGTGTTTTAGATTAATAATTATTGTTTATAAAAATAATAGTTGTTTCTTTTGTTTATTGCAGGTGAGTGAATATTTTGATCATCTTAAATTTATAATTTTGTTATTTTTAAAATTGTAAATACCTATTATGAATAAAAGGTCTTTTGTTTATTGCAGAGAAACGCAATTAAGTCTTATTTGAACCAAGTGTGTAACACCATTATAAAACAACATTTTTTCTGCACATATTTCACGAATCATGGATAAATTGAGGTTTGATTTTGCTGTGGGACAAACGGCAGACGGAAAATCAAACGTCATATGCATAACTTCAATAGCTACACCTGATGGGCGGATTTTTGGTATACCACCCGAATCCCAACCTGCAAATCTACACCAACAAATTATAAACACTCCAAACTATGCCAAGGTAAGAAAATCATTAAATAAAAGACATCAAACAAGGAAAATATGGATATCCTTGACGGATGATATGTCAACAATATATTTAGATGAAGAACAAAACTTACAGTTTAATGATATTTACCTAGAAGAAATTATGGAAAACATAAATAATGCTGAAGCTCAAGCCAAATGTTGGAAAAACTGTTAGAGAAATTGCTTGATGATAAAACAAAATCTGAAACTAAAAATTTAGGGAATATTGCAAAGGATTTCATGATAGGAAAATTCACTGGCAGAAGCTCAAATGCTAACCAGTGGATTGAAGATTTTAATAAAGAATGTGAACATTTCCAAATCAACGAAGACAAAGAGAAAATTGAAATTTTAAAACATTTTTTGGAATGCTCGGGTGTAGAGTGGTACAGCTGCATTCTAATGAAATTTACAGTGGAATCGGAATGGGACATATGGGAGAAAAATTTTTGTCACACGTTTGCAAACAAAGGATGGTCACCCATTAGATATGCTCTCGCCTTTAAATATCAAGCAGGTTCGTTACTTGAGTACGCATTAAAAAAAGAAAAATTATTACTGGAAGTAAGGAAATCAATTGATACTGGGACACTTATAGACCTTATAGCATTTGGTTTACCTAATTATGTGGCTGATAAAATTGACAGAGAAACTTTACGAGGACCGGAAGATCTTTACAATAAAATAGGAAAATTGGAACATCTTGCTGGGAAGAATAAGTATGAAAAAAAAGTATTATATATTCTGACACTAAATTCAAAGAAATTGAAGAAAAAAAACCGTGCCGAATCTGTGTTAATGAGAAAAGGGGAAAAGTTACCATCCTGAGGAAAATTGCTGGTTTAATAAGAAAAATCAAAAAGCAGTTGTGAAAACTGTAAATAACTCGGAATTGGAAATTGAACTAAACGAGAAGAATCCAAAAAAACTAGAGGTACCACCATTAATAAAAGTCAAGTTACTATTAAATGATACTTTAAAAGTTTCAGGAATTTATGATTCAGGTTCAAATGTGTCATTAATTAATGCAAAATTATTGAAGATACAGCCAAGAGAATATACAAGTGATATACAAATAGTAAACTTGAAGACTATTAATGGTGAGAAGAAAACAAAAGGTATGGTAAAACTAAAAATCTACAATATAGAAAGAATTGTGGATATTTTTGTAGTAGATAATGAAAATTTTAATTACGATTTTCTAATTGGTTTGGATTGTATCAAAAATTTCAAATTGATACAAAATGAAGAATTAAAGATCATACAATGTAAAAACCCAGAAGAAGTGACCTCCAATGAAGAGGATATAAAAAACAATAACTATTCAAAAAACAATACTTCAAATTTAATAAATATTAAAATTCTTGATGTACCAGGTGAATAAAATGAAGAAAGTTTTTTTTTACATTCTGAGGAACAAGACACTAAACATAAACAAATGTGAAATAAATTTCAATGAACATGTAAACACAGATGGATTTGAAATGATAGTAAACCATCTAGATTTATATCAACAGTCAGAAATCGATAAATTGATAGAAAAATACAAACCAGTCTTCGCCAAAGATAAATATGACGTCGGTACTGTGAGACATTATGAAGCTCATATTGACTTGATGGTTGATAAATACTGTTGCAAACGTCCATACAGATGCACAGCGGAAGATAGAAGAGAAATAGAAAATCAAATATCAAAACTATTAAAGAAGAATTTGATTGAGGAATCCTATAGCCCATTTGCTGCTCCAGTAACTCTGGCATATAAAAAAGAAGATGAGCAAAAAACAAGGTTATGTATCGATTTCAGAGAACTGAACAAAATTGTTGTCCCTCAATCACAACCTTTTCCGTTGATTGAGGATTTAATGGTTAAAACTGTAAACTGTGAATATTTTTCTACTTTTGATATAAATTCAGCATTTTGGTCAATTCCTTTGAAAATTCAAGATAGATATAAAACTGCATTTGTAACACAAGAAGGTCATTTTCAATGGACGTGTCTCCCATTTGGATTAAGGACTGCGCCAGCCATTTACCAAAGAATATTGAGCAACATCATAAGAAAATACAAACTTTCCAGTTTTGCAGTAAATTTTATAGACGACATATTAATTTTTTCAAGAACTTTTGAAGAACATATAGTACATATATCAACACTACTGGAGGCAATTCTAACAGAAGGTTTTAGACAAAAATTTTCGAAATGTACTTTTGCAAATAATTATGCCAAATATTTAGGTCACATAATAGAAAACAATTCAATCAGACCTCTGAAAGATTATTTAACCACTGTCAAAAACTTTCCAGTTCCAGAGACAAAAAAAAATATACGTCAATTCCTAGGAAAAATAAATTTTCATCATAAATTTGTACCACACAGTGCAATTATCCTGGATCCGTTACACAATTTATTACGGAAAGACGTGAAATTCATCTGGTCCACAGAATGTCAGGAATCATTTGATAAAATAAATGCTTTGCTATGTTCAAAACCACTTCTAAATATCTTTGACCCTGAACTACCAATAAACATTTACACGGATGCTAGTATCAAAGGAGTGGGAGCGGTGCTCAAACAAGAAGATAAAAACGGGGACAGTAAGCCGGTTGCTTATTTTTCAAAAAAATTGACTGAATCTCAAAAAAAGAAAAAGGCAATATACCTAGAATGTCTGGCAATAAAAGAAGCTGTGAAATATTGGCAGCACTGGCTTATGGGAAAAGAATTTATGGTCTATTCAGATCATAAACCATTGGAAAATATGAACATCAAGGCTAGAACTGACGAGGAGCTAGGGGATTTGACATATTATTTATCCCAATATAATTTTAAAATAAAATATAACCCAGGAAAATCAAACCAAGAAGCAGACTGTTTAAGCAGAAACCCAGTTCTAGAACCTTATGAAAATACTGATGACTTTTTAAAAGTAGTAAATTTAATAAACCTAGAGAATATAAAAAATGACCAACACACCAATCTAGACTTACAAAATGGAAAACTTATATTGGAAAATGAAATTTACTACAAAAAGAATAAAAGGAAGAAAAAAATTGTACTGTCAGAACAACTTAGCAAAACTCTAATAACAGATATCCACGATACTTACTGCCACATTGGGAGAACCCAGATGACAAATAAAATAACACCATTCTACACAGCAAAGAATATCATCGAAAACATTAAAAAAAATTGTGATAAATGTGAAATTTGTATAAAAAACAAATCAAGGAGGAAGCCAAAATATGGTTTAGTGTCACATTTAGGTCCAGCAACACGCCCATTTGAAATTATATCTATTGATACCATTGGGGGCTTTGGAGGATCACGGTCAACAAAGAAATACTTACATCTTCTGGTTGATCATTTTACAAGATATGCTTATATTTTCACGTCAAGAAATCAAAGCTCCAGTGATTTTATAAAACTAATAAAAAATGTGACACAAGACTACAATATTGATATGGTATTAACGGACCAATACCCTGGTATAAATTCCAAATTTAAAGAATTTCTGGAGAAGGAGAACATAAGAATGATTTTCACAGCTGTGGATGCACCATTTTCAAACGGGCTTAATGAAAGGCTAAATCAAACTTTAGTCAATAAGATAAGATGTAAAATAAATGAAAGTGATAAGAAAATAGCATGGACTAGAATTGCACAGAAATGTGTAGAAAAATATAACGAAACAGAACACACGGTCACGAAGTTTGCTCCAAAATATCTTTTGGAAGGCGAAAATGTGAATATTCTACCACTTGAATTGAAATCAAAATGTACAAAAGAAGACCTGAAAAGAGATAGGGAACTAGCTCGTGAAAACACGATAAAATCACACAATTATAATAAAAAAATATTCGATCTGAAGAGGAAAGAATATATATTGGAAGTGGGAGACAGAGTCTACGTGGAAAATGGAAATCGACTAAATAGGAAGAAATTGGAGGAATTGAGGATTGGACCATACAAAATTTTAAAGAAGATCTCCAATTCAATCTATGAAGTTGATGCCGGACACAGAAAAGCAGAATCAAATTTCTACCATATTACAAAACTGTGTCCAGTGTTTGTTAGTAAATAAACAATTATGTGTATTGTCACTTGCAATTGTTTCTCCCTAAGGGGGGAGATGTAAAGAAAACCACATTACTTAATGTTAGCGCTTTCTTAATTCTGTAATTTCCGCGTTACCGACAGGTTAGTTGGTAGCCCGCTAGATGTCACTACTGACTAAACGGCCGTGACGTTTAACGAGAGCGAAATTTTATTATTGTAGCAATATGCTTTATAATTTTTAACGAGATAAAAACACCTGAAATAGAGGCTTTAAATGTTGTTTCTTTTGTTTATTGCAGGTGAGTGAATATTTTGATCATCTTAAATTTCTTATTTTGTTATTCTTAAAATTGTAAATACCTATTATGAATAAGTCTTTTGTTTATTGCAGAGAAACGCAATTAAGTCTTATTTGAACCAAGTGTGTGACACCATTATATACATATATATATATATATATATATTGTACCTCGTTCCAGAGTGGATGATACTCTCAGTATCGCCCTGGTGAGAGACAACCATTAAGAATTAAAAGTTGTTTGAAAATGGCCTACCTATGTTTAGTGACTAGATCTGAATAGCCGGCTACTTCCAACCTTCCTTTTCCCTATCTCCTTTCCTCCCCCAAAAAAATCCTCCTACCTCATAACATTCCCCGAAATGGAGTTGCCATAGTCCCACTGGCTCTGAGTAGATGGGACTCTTGTGAGGTGATATGAATATACATGACTTTACTACTGGAGCCCATGTCTAAGCAACCTTCAATCTTAAATGGTAGTATTTCGCTAGGACAATAGGTACTACCAATAAATACCAATCTCGCATGTTTTAAAATGAGCATCTTTCAAAGAGTCACTGCATGCTCCTGGCTTATTTTTTTAGATCACATATTATATTTGCCTTTCCATCATTTGTTATCTTGTTATTCATGCATTTTTTTTATTTCTTTTAACCAGATAACCTTTTTACAAAAAATGGCAGCACGATTCCAAAATGATTGGTTAAATGATTCAGCAATTAACTTTTGGATCGAAGAAGTTAAGAATGACCCAACTAAAGCAAAGTGCAAAGTTTGCAGTGTCACTTTTTCCCTTAGCAACATGGGCAGAACAGCTGTCAATAGTCATGCCAAAGGAGTCAAGCATATTAAAGGTGTAAAAGCCAGAAAAACTTCAAATTCTATTCATCATTTCTTGCTACCAAAACAACAGCAGCATAGTGGTACGACAACTGATACTTCTACTTCTGCTGTGATGCCTTCTAACAGTAGTAACCTCCCTCAACCTCAACCTCTTCCTAATCAAGAGAATGGAAAAGAAGTGCACGGAAGAGCTTCTCGCAATACACTGAATTTATTCCTCCTGAAAGAAGATGTGAGTCGTGCAGAAATTCTTTGGTGTATCCAGACAATGATGACACATAACTCAATGCGCTCGGCAGGCAGTGATGTGAACTTGTTCAAAATTATGTTTAATGACAGTGAAATAGCCGCAAAGATGGAACTGCAAAGATCAAAAATAGCTTATTCCATTCTTTACGGCATTGCACCTTATTATAAAAATAAATTGATCAAATCCCTCACTTCTTGTGATCATTTTGTCATAGGATTTGACGAGTCACTCAATAAAGTTTGTCAAGAAACTTAGATGGACATTAATGTTCGATTTTGGAATGATGACAGTAATGAAGTCCATACAAGATATTTGACATCTGCTTTTCGCCGTCGCACGAGGGCCTCTGATCTTATTAAGTCATTTACGGAGTCTATTTCACCACTAATTAAACATAAAAAAATTTTGCAAATCTCAATGGATGCACCAAATGTCAATCACAAATTTTTTAAAGACCTTAAAGCCGATATGCAAATTAATGGAGAAGTCAACGATCCATCGATACTTGACATGGGAAGTTGCGATCTCCATAACATGCATGGTGCATTTAAGAGTGGAATTGAGGCCACCGGTTGGGAGATTGTTAAATTTCTTAGGAGGGAGATTGTAAAAATATTCCGACCCGTCGTGCCCAACTTACGGAGTATTCAGGATGGCAATTATTGCAGACCAAGTCGTTCATATAAAAAAAGTGTTATCTTAGCCTGCTTATACGGGTGTTTCAGACCAAGCCGTTCATATAAAAAAAGTGTTATCTTAGCCTGCTTATACGGGTGTTTCAGACCAAGCCGTTCATATAAAAAAAGTGTTATCTTAGCCTGCTTATACGGGTTTTTCAGACCAAGCCGTTCATATAAAAAAAGTGTTATCTTAGCCTGCTTATACGGGTGTTTCAGACCAAGCCGTTCATATAAAAAAAGTGTTATCTTAGCCTGCTTATACGGTGTTTCAGACCAAGCCCGTTCATATAAAAAAGTATTATCTTGGCACTTATACTGAGGTGTTTCAGACCAAGCACGTTCATATAAAAAAGTATTATCTTAGCCTGTATACGGGTGTTTCAGACCAAGCCGTTCATATAAAAAAAGTGTTATATTGCTTACGCCCATACGGGTGTTTCAGACCAACGTTCCATATAAAAAAAGTATCTTAGCCGCAACATACGGGTGTTTCGAGGCCAGCGTTCTTAAAAAAGTATCTTCGCCTGCTTACTCTGGTGTTTCGGGCCAAGCCCGTTCCTTATAAAAAAAGTGTTATCTTAGCCTGCTTATCACGAATAAGCCGTTCATATAAAAAAAGTGTTATATTAGCCTGCTTATACGGGTGTTTCAGACCAAGCCGTTCATATAAAAAAAGTGTTATCTTAGCCTGCTTATACGGGTGTTTCAGACCAAGCCGTTCATATAAAAAAAGTGTTATCTTAGCCTGCTTATACGGGTGTTTCAGACCAAGTCGTTCATATAAAAAAAAGTGTTATCTTAGCCTGCTTATACGGGTGTTTCAGACCAAGTCGTTCATATAAAAAAAAGTGTTATCTTAGCCTGCTTATACGGGTGTTTCAGACCAAGTCGTTCATATAAAAAAAAGTGTTATCTTAGCCTGCTTATACGGGTGTTTTTTATCTCCAGGGGAGACCCTTTTTCACATCGTGACCAGGCTGTTATACGCCCACTTTCATAGAGTGTGTATTCGTTAATAAATATCTGAATTCAGTGTGCTCGTGTGTGATCGTGTGTCTCAAAGTTCCAGAAGCATCTCCAGCCCAAAGCGAGTCTCCTACAGCTTCATCTTCAACACAGTAAGTGAACTTAAATTTTGAATCTAAGTGTTTCACAGAATCATCGTCATTTAACACTAAAATCCTGTTTTTAAAATAATAATAAAGTCTATTTTGAACATTCGGTGTCAATTTTTAAAACAATTTACTTATGCTTCAAATTATTTCCTTCAAAACCGTTATCTTACGTGTCTAGTAACAAAGCTAGTTTCTCTTTTTCCCCGAATTACGCCGCTCCAGGCCAAAAACAATTAAAAACTCATTAACCGACGCCGGCCGACCTACCTTCCAAGAATTCTCAGGCAATTAGCAGCCGCACCAAGTACATTACAGCCACTTTATCTATTCGTTAGCAACCGGTGCAAAAGTATTACGAAAATAATTCCAATTCCCTTTTAAAGTTTTTTTCCAGTGGTAATTATAAATAAATAATTATGAATACCGCCGCCGACTTCGAAACGAGCCTGGCCGCTTTTATGTTCTCAAGGCAAAATCGGAAGATCTCAGCTCAAGAAAAGGAGCACTTAATTATGCTAATTAACAGGGAAGTTGCTTCACAGGAAGCTTGCAAATCGCTGTCTTTAAATTCCCCGTCCAACTCCATTCTCTCTCAAACAAGGGTACGCTCACCCGTTAACCAGACCAGCTACCCCAAACTGGGGTATTCGCATAAAGATGCGATGGAGGAAGAGGGTTACCCTTCTTCCAACGATTCCTCCTACTCCCTAGTGTGTAGAAGGAAACGTACCCGCGCTCATTCAGGCGGTTCAATAACCCCGGTAAATTCCCCGAACGGCTCTCCACGCTCTTCGCCGCGCTCTAAAAAGAGCTTCACGGAAGCTCTCGTGAACAAATATGAATCACTGAGGACTCCCTCTCCCACAGCCCGCGCTTCCTCCTCACGCGAGGATCAGCCCTCAGTATCCCCTGCACAAGCAGAAGAGCCTTCTGCTTACAAGAAGACGATGAGAATCCCCCCCCTTCGTACTTCACAAAAAAAAACGAAACTATGGCACTTCTCCGATCCTTTGAAGACAAGGCCATCGATTTTACGGCCAGGAATATAATAATAACGGCCTCCATATACTTACAAAGTCGCCGCGCGACCATCACACGGTTACAAGAAATCTTATTGCGAGGAAAGTGGAATTCCACTCGTTCCGACTCCCCGAGGAGAAGCCCCTGAGGGTAGTCCTCAGAGGCATCCCGGAGGACATCTCCTCCGAGGAAATCAAGGACGAGCTAATACGCTCATACCCAGTTATTTCAGTCCACCGCATGAAGGACGGTAGGACAAAGAAACCGATCCCTCTCATCCTCGTCATGCTGACTAAGAACGAGGAAGGAAAAAAAATCTTTAACAACTTAACATCAATTTTCAGACTAAGAATAGCAGTTGAGTCACTGCGTAACAAGGCCAGAGTTGGCCAATGTTTCAGATGCCAAGCGCACGGACACTCGGCCACTTGCTGCCACGGGCAAGAAAAGTGCGTAAAATGAGCAGGTCCGCATCTATCCTCGAAGTGTACAAAGGACTGGAACACACCAGCTAAGTGTGCTCTATGTGACGGGGTCCATACGGCCAATTACGGAGGGTGTCCCCACCAGACCCCGAATGCCAAATTTCAACAGAAATAAAAACAGCAATTACCAAAAAAAATTACCGCCAAAACTACCAAAGCCAGCCCCCCCAGAGGACAAACAAATTACATAAATAACGAACGATCGGAAACAGAATCGCAAAGGCGGCCGCATCCGCATAAAAATCTAGCAGAATTTCCAACTCTGCCCACCCCTCAAGCCGCAGTCCGTGCCGCCCCGGTCTCCCAGCCACCCACTAACCGAAGTTGGCCCGAGCCTCATTTTTACAAGCCCCGTGCCCCACAATGAGATAATAGGTCTCACAAAAACCCAGCTCCCAGCCAAAAATACCGGCTGGAGCGTGAACCTGAAACACCGCAAGCTTCACAGGAACACACCGTTCCTCAACCCCCTCCGCCCGCAGCGGATCCCGTGCACATCTGGGTGCTAATTGAACAAGCCACCGCGCTTCAATTCACCATTCAGGACGCCACCTCGGAGCTGGCCAAAATCCAGTCATATTTAAGAACTCAAAATGTCTAGAAACAATGTCAAACCTCATAACCTACAGACGGCCTATTGGAACGCCAATGGCTAGGTCTCGTCTCACAAGGAAGAGATAATAGAATTCCTTCACGATTTTGGTATAGAAGTCTTCCTCATTAATGAGACGTGGCTTAAGCCATCCCGTAAGTTCAGAATACCAAATTATATCACCTACCGTGACGACAGACTTGCGAACAAAGGAGGCGGAACCGCCATCTTGGTTAAGAATAACATTGATCACCGTCTAGCACATTCCTTTTCTAATGAAAACATTGAATCCACATCGGTAATAATAAATACCTCTTCAGGACCGCTCAAATTTATTTCAGTCTACGCACCCCCAAAACGAACCAAAATAAACTCTTGGCTGAAAATGTCCCCACTATAACAGCTGGTGACATGAACGCAAAGCACGGATCGTGGCATAGCCAACGAGACAATTCTAAAGGGATCGTACTCGCAAAGTACGCGAGTACAAACCCCATCGTACTCAATGCTCCAGATAGACCGACGATACATCATCACAACGGTAGGCCGGACGTGATCGATATCGTCATCCTCAAAAACACGAGTCATTTACACTCCCTCCGAGTACTCAACGAATTAACTTCTGACCACGATCCAGTCCTCCTAACATTAACAGGAGGCTCAAACCCTCTGGTCCCCGATAATCCTCCACGTACAAAAATAAAATGGAATAAATTCAACGAACTTCTAAGCAAAAACTTAATAATACCTACCTCAATTCCCGACGAAGCCACTTTAAATGTTGAAACTTACAATTTAATAAAAACTTGCATCATGCATCACCGAAGTGTCCGATGAGATTCCCAATGACACAACACGTCACGGAATACCCGAAGAGATCAAAGATCTTATTAGGAAAAAAAATCTTGTTAGAAAGGAATGGCAGAGATCTTGCCATCCGATCGTTAAACAACATCTAAATCGTTTAAACAGAGAGGTACGGAATGCCCTCAGTGAATTTCACAACGAACGTTGGCACAATTTTATCACATCACTAGAAGACGACAAAGCAGCTTACTGGAAGCTCTCCAAATCGCTCAGACGCCCGACAACAAAAATCTCTCCAATTCAAGGCTGAAACGGACTAGTATACTCCGCTGCGGATAAGGCTGAAGACTTCGCCGATAGCCTTGAAAATCAATTCAGTCCCAACACGGAACACGATAACCCAGCTTTCGTCGCAAAAGTGGATTCAAAAGTAAAATCTATATTAAATCTAGATCCTGAAGACCCCCCAATTAGGTGCACAACTCCTAAATAAATAATTAACATTATTAAAAAATTAAAGAAAAAAAAAGCGGCCGGTCCTGACGGCATCTCTAACACAATTTTAAAATACCTACCAAAAAAAGGCATCTGCGCCTTGACGACAGCCATATGCAATGCAACACACAGTTTGCGCCGGGATTTTTTAACTATTTTTTATTATTTACTTTACTATTATTTTTTTATTGCGATGTTATTCTTATTATTTATACTTGTATTTATAATAACCTACTCATTGTACTCTATGTAGATACCACAATAGCTGCTTTTTTTAATTATAATTTTGTGTCATAAAAATCTTATAGTTACCGTTATCCACTTTCCCTGGTACTTTTCTCTTTTATATTTTTTATACTTATGTATATATATATATTTTTTATACTTATGTATATATATATATTTTTTATACTTATGTATATATATATATTTTTTATACTTATGTATATATATATATTTTTTAAACCTATGTATATTCTGTATTTTTCTTCTTAAAATTATTGTTAATACTATGTATGATGCGGTAAAAATTTTCGCTGGTAAATTTCGAAAATACACAATATTATTGTTATTATTTCTATGTTACATAATTGTATTGCACTGTTTGTTGTAACTTAAGACTTGTTTTATGTAAAAGCCCTAAGGGCGTAAATAAATAAATCACTCCGACTGCGTTGTTTTCCAAAGGATTTTAAAATAGCTGATGTAATTTTAATCTCAAAACCAGGCAAGACCCACTATTAACGGAGAATCATAGGTCTATTAGTCTCCTTCCATGCCTAGGTAAAATCCTGGAAAAAGTGATTCTAGTAAGACTAAACGCCTTTACTCAGGACAGTAAATTCCTGCCAGACTTTCAACATGGTTTTCGAGCAGGTCATTCAACCTCTCATCAACTCCTGCGTGTTGTTGAACACATCACGGAGGGCTTTAATACTAATAAAAAAACAGTCATTCTTTCACTCGATGTAAGTAAAGCTTTCGACAAAGTCTGGCATAACGGTCTATTGTATAAAATGAATGCTCTAGGATACCCTTTAAGACTTACGCAATTGATAGCCAGCTACCTAAGAGATCGATCCTTCAAAGTCAGAAGAGAAAATATTTACTCCACAATACGTCCCCTCCCTCTCAGCCGGGGTCCCTCAAGGCAGTCAACTTTCTCCATCCTTGTATAACATCTACTCTAGCGATATCCCAAAACCTATAAATCACAATATTAAAATCACTCAATTTGCAGATGACACTAACATCATGTCTAGTTCAACTGCCGAACTCACCGCCTCAAAGCGGGTTCAGCAGCAAGCCGCTCTCACCGAAGAGTGGTGTAAAAAGTGGAGAATATCAATTAATCCAACTAAAAGCGCCGCGACCGTTTTCTCCAAAGACGGCCCCCATTTATTAGACTGTTTGGGGAAAAGGTCCCTTGGGAAAAGTCAATCAAATACCTAGGTGTCACGCTTGACTCAAAGCTCACCTGGAAGAAACATATCACCGAAAAAGTTAAATCTGCAAATAGATAACTCTCCGCACTCTACCCGATGATGGGCAAGAAAAGTCGTCTATCAACGGATAATAAACTTCTACTATACAAAACTACCATAAGGCCATGTTTCACGTACATTCCAAAAACATACATTCTAAAAAAAAATCAATTATTCCAAAACAAGGCCATTAGACTCGCGCTAAATGCACCCAAGTGGAGTAGAATCACTACTCTCCACAACGATTCCAACATTCCGTTGATAAACGATTTCATTGTCACTCAGGCTTCTAAATTTTACGGCGGCCTAAAAGGCCACTCAAATCCAACTATAAATACGCTCGCAAATACAGCTAAAACGATAAATTCAAATATATGAAACCGAAGAATGTCCTACGTAAGGAATAATTTTAAACCCGCACACAGCCGCAGTATAGGTTTAGTTCTCACTTAATAAACCCAAATTCATTAAAATCATCGTAAAGTATCAATAGATAATCTTATATAATTATGTTAGAGCCAGTAAACTCATTGTTTAGGATCTCTGTGAACAAATAAATTCAAAGTCAAATTTCAAAGCAAATCGGCAGTCATCCAGCGACGCTCTAACCGACATCACCTCTGCTCCACCGACCGCTCCACCTCGCTCTTCTTGAAAACTGACCTGCCGTCTTCTTCTCTGACCCCCCGCTGACTCTTGGACCACCCCCCGGAATACCCAACGCTCACGGAACCAGACCCTCGCTTCACCGCGGACAAGGCCCAGTTGAGCAGCAGTTAACAGTTGTAAGTGTTAAAATGAGTTAAGAATAATATGTATGTATTTAGGTTAAAAAGTGAAATAATTATATATGTACTTAGGTTAAAAAGTGAAATAATTTTATATGTATTTAGGTTAAAAAGTGAAATAATTTATGTATTTCTTTAACTTAATAAATTAATAAAAAATAAAAAAAAAGAGCTTGTGCACAAAAGTGTGTATTGTACAAAGGATTTGTACAACGCTGAAGCCTTTGCACAAAAGTGTGTTTGTGCAAAGCAATATCGGTATTTCGCAAGTTACAAAATCAGCGTCGTTCTTCCTTGCAAAAGGAACGACAGGTTGTGTCTCCCTCCCTTCCAGCCCACTTCGCAGATCGGGATCAGCCGGCCCTCTAGTCGTCGGAGTACGTCTGACACATAAGCTGGTCCTTGGCGCCTGGATCCTTCTGCGAAGCAGTGATGTCGCCTTCCCTACGCTCAGGGAAGAGGACATCCGAAGGAGAGTTGACGCCTGGGAGGGATGAAAGCGGACGACATGACTCTCAAGCTCGGGCGGCCGCTCTAGCCGCCGAACTACAACACACACTGGCCCCCTTGCCAGATTGCCTGCCCGATGACCTCTGCCACTGCCTACGCCTCGCCGAGAAGGGAAGCTTCTCCCGAGGATACGCATTGGCAGGAGCAGCTCGAGATGCGTCTCGCTGCCGAATCTGACGATTCACTGGCCACTTGCCAGACCGCAGAGCGCCTGATGCCCCCTGCCGTGGCCGACGTCTCGTTGAGAAGCGATGCTTCTATCGAGGACGCTATCGAGAGCGCGGCCCCGTCCCGCCGGGCCATGATGTGCATGGCCTGGCTCCATCGGTAGCTCCCAGCGTCGTTCACGCTGGATACGCTTCCCATGGACTCGCAATGTGCGCGCAGCTTATCTAAGCCACTATCCATCCTTTTCAGTCGCTCCCTTAAAGAGGGAATAGTACCAAATACTTGGAAAACAGCATTTGTAACTCCCATTTTAAAAAATGGCCAAAAATCTGACGTTGAAAATTATAGGCCAATATCTAAGCTTTGTATTTTCAGTAAGGTTTTCGAAAAAATTGTGTATGACCAGATGTTTGCTGCCTTAAGATCGTCACTCAATATCAACCAACATGGATTTGTAAGGGGAAAATCTACAACCACTAACTTAACGGCGTTCATCGAATTCTTACAAGACAACATGGATCAGCGCACACAGGTAGATGCAATATATACAGACTATAGCAAAGCTTTTGATTTAGTAAATCATGATATCTTATTGTTCAAACTTTCACAAATCGGCGTACACGGAGACCTCCTCAGATGGCTTTCGTCCGATATAGCAAACCGCAGCCAAGTAGTAGTTGTTGGTGGCTTTAAATCGAATTGGGTAACGGTACCGTCGGGAGTGCCCCAAGGATCCTTATTGGGACCATTACTCTTCAACATTTATATTAACGACATCGGAAAATGTTTTTACTACTCTAGAACATTATTATACGCAGATGACATGAAAATATTTTCTCCTGTCGCGTGCACCAATGACTGTATCCTCATGCAAGAAGATTTAAACCGCCTTAATGTTTATTGTGCACAACACAACCTACAAATAAATGTAAAAAAATGCGACACCGTCAGCTTCACTCGAAATAAAAACCCCATTTCTTTTGACTACGCTATAGATAACAAAATCTTGGAAAAAGTCAACGAAATTAGTGATCTCGGAGTTCTGTTTGATACACAATTAAATTTTGTAAATCACATACAACAAATAACTAATAAAGGTATGAAGACATTTGGATTTATAATTAGAACTATCAAAGACTTTGATTCGCTGGAAGTTATAAAAATCGTATATTTGTCACTAGTGCGCAGCATATTAGAATACAATTCAATAGTGTGGTCCCCATACTATATCATTCATAAAAAAAATATCGAACGCGTGCAGCGCAAATTTTTACGTTTTATTAACTTCAAACTACACATACCAATACAACATATAAACTATACATTCTTGCTAAATAAACTCAAAATACATACTTTAGAAAACCGAAGAAAAATAACAGACTTAACTTTTTTATTTAAAATTATTTATTGTGTATTAGACTGTTGTGAACTCCTGCAACTAATCAATTTCAAAGTACCTCATCGACAAACTCGGCAAAATATGTTATTCTGTAACAATAACTCTGGGACAAACTACCAAATGCATGCACCTATTTCTCATCTACATATACTTGGAAATAAATTCACCTCTGCTATAGATATATTTAACATAAGTTTACCCATGTTTAAAAGATACCTGAACAATATTTTTATGTTGCAACAATTATAAGAGCTATTGTTTAATTATTATTTTTTTATATATATTATCTTTGTACTCATCTACAATCCAAAAACTTGTTCCTCTTTTTTTCTTTCTATGTATCATATACTATATTATGTATTATGCAATTTCATACATTTTTACATCATCCGAAATATAAAAACACAATGATTTTTTTTCACAATGTCATGCACTCATATTATAAGAGTATTATATTATGCACTTGTGTATTATGTATCATGTAGATCAGGCTATTACTATTTTTATTAAAAAAAAAAGTAGTATCTACAAATTAAAAACCTTTCCCTTTGTAACTTCTCTGTGGCATGCACTTATACATTATTATACCTTCATATATATTATAAATATGTTACACTTATAAAATCAAATAATCAAATACAAAATTAAATCAAATAGGCATCCACGGTGACTTACTTCGGTGGCTCACCTCATATCTCCAGAGTAGACTTCAATGTGTATCAATTGAGGGAAATTTGACGGCCTCCATGGTCGAGGGGTAAGGCTCTCGACTACGAATCCGAAGATCACGGGTTCAAATCCCGGTGTGCGCAAGTAAATTTTATTTAATTAATTTGTGTTGTTTCACAATCAATTAATTTTTAAATAATATGTAGTATATTTGCGCACGTTGAAGATACTGTCAGTATCGCCCTGGTGAAAGACCACCATTCAGAATTAAAAAGTTGCTTGAAATGGATTTTAGCCGTGTTTGATGACCAGATCTGAATAGCCAGATATTTCCCCACCTCCCTCTTCCCCTTCTCCTTCCCTCCCCAATACCTTCAACCTCACAACATTCCCCAATTGGGAATGCCATAGTCTCACTGGCTCCAGACGGTTGGGAGCAGTTGGGACTCTTGTGCAGAATTCACACAAAAAAAAAATTCTAATAAAACTGTGTTCATCTGAAGCGACCTGCCAGGTAAGTAAGTTTTTCTGTATCTGTTTGTACATAATTAGATAAGAAATATTTGTACAGCGCCCTTGAGGTGATTTTTCACAAAAACGGCACTATACAAATCATCCAATTATTATTATTATTATTTCATTTTTCTGCTCATGCGCAGAAAACAGACGCACGCGCATTGCGCATCTGCAGACTTCAACAGTCCGTGACAGCAGTAGACAGATATTAACTTGAATGTGTTGGATAAATTGAATAGGTTTGAAATATTGGTGTAACTTCAATGGCTTGAAATAAAAATAAATATATTATACATTGTAAGAAATAATAGGTTATCAATAGAAATCCCCCGCTTCCAGAATAACTGAAGAAATAATCACCAAAGTGCCAATGACATTGTTGTTGGAAGGGGTATAGATTATTATTACGTAGACAAATTCGTTAAAGTTGGTATGAATTTTCAAGCAAAAACTCTCAACTAGCCGCAATAAACAATGATTTTACGAGCGAAATTATAAGCCGAAAGCATGATAAACAGCAGAAAAACATCTTATCTGGTTATAGTTGGGCTCAAAAACGGCATGTGTGACGTCAGAAGCAGAGGTACCAACAGAACATGGTGTTTTGATGGTACAATTTTTAATTCACTCTTATATAACGATTTATAAAATCTACGTTTAATTATATACAATGAAAGTTATATATTCAGAATCGGCATTTGCTGATCTATACGAATATATATTTTTAAAGCCATTATATTTTTCACTGGAGTTCCTTATTGTCCAGGCTGTCTGAAGCTATACAACGAGCCCATCATAGGGGACAGGATACGGTGTATTTCATACCTTGAATGGTGGCATGATACATGCACATCATACATTGGCATTGAGGAATTCAAGTGCGACAAATGCGGTTGTTTAACATAGTGCAAACTCTTATCCTACAGCGCGTACTCTTGCAATATGGGTCTGCAAGAGTATGGAAAATTATTGATCTCATACTTTTATTTTTGTTATTTTATTGTTTATCCAGTATAATTTTTTAGTACCCATAATTGTAGTTTAAAACTGTTTATATGTTAATAAAAAATAAATTATACATTGTTTCTACAATCCATAGAAACAATGTAAATAAGCATAAATCCAAAAAGTGCATACTCTTAGAGCACCCTACCCTACTTCACGCCTGCTAGCTGCAAGGTAGTGTTCATCGAATTTTGATTCAAGGGTGCCGAGGGTTAAAACTAACGGTGAAGATGAAAGTTTCAATTAATAACAAGTTCGGCTAAAATAGACATATCATATGCTTTCGCATTCTGGGTGTGATAATATTTATATCGGGTGTACAATGATGAAAATTCTTAATATGGTCTTAATTCTTAAGGTGGTCATTTGTTAAAATTTCAGCGCAGTGAAGAGCAATACAATTAAGCAATTTGTATACATACATAGGAAGGTCTAACAATCATTATCACATTGTATTTAAATACCGTGTGGAAGCGGCTGAAGAACTCCAAATCTCACTTCTCCAGCAAATGTTTGAAGTAAAGTTCTTCATGTTGACTCGTTTCAAACTCCGGAATGAAGCTGATTTTTATAACATCGCTGAAACCTTCAGCCGCAGTAGGATCCTCAAATTTCTTTCTGTAAACAAAATAAAATTGAAATACAATTTTTTTTTTCACAATATGGATTTTAGGAATGTTACGTTACGATATTTGTTATACACATTACTGATTCGACACCCATTATTGTATCATTATCATCGATACCGACCAGTCCTATGACTCAATAGATTACAAAATTACTTTTTATTGATCGTAGAACAATGAAATACATACGAGGTGTGTTCAAAAGAAAAAATGAATTTTGAATTTTCGCGGGCTGTGTATATTCGATTATCGATTTTTTTGTTTTGTTATGTTGGTACACATATGTTTATCATATGTTAGCATTATCATATGTTAGCATTATCATCCATTTTGGATTAGTGGTTTGTTTTTGACAACTGGAAAGGTTAGTCACGTTTTTGTGTGTTCTTCGATTTTTTACTTTCGAAAAAAATTAACCAAAGAATATGTATTAAATTTTGCGTTAAAAATGGAATAAAGTGCTCCAACGCACTTAAAATGTTGCTGTGGCATTCGGCAAGTCTACTTTGTCTCAAAAAAGTGTTTATAAGTGGTACAAGCGCTTTACAGAAGGCCGAGAAGATGTTAATAACGATGAGCGTCCTGGAGTTGCAGCCACGTCAACAAACGAAGAAAACATCGAAACGGTAAAGAAAATGGTTTTGGAAAATCGTCGAATCACTATTAGGGAAGCTGCAGAGGATGTTGGCATATCAATCGGCTCACGCCATGCAATTTTCTCTGATGTTTTGGGCATGAAACGTGTGGCAGCGAAGTTTGTTCCGAAATTGCTAAATTTTGAGCAAAAGCAACGTCGCATTAGTATCGCTCACGAGTTGTTGAATGACGTCAACGACGATCCAGATTTGCTCAAAAGGGTCATAACTGGTGATGAAACGTGGGTGTGTCAGACGCTTTGCCGCCTCATTGTTTTATAAATATTGTGTTTAAACTGTATAAATTGTAGTTCATAAGAATAAATGTAAATTGTACGGGACCGGAACCAGCAAATAAAGATTTAAGATTGCACGACTGGTCCGGCCCCAATAGCCAAAAATTTTTGTGCAAACTTGTTCAAAACTATGAAATATTGTACAAGTGGCGGTATGTGAACCCCACAGCTATTCTAAATAAAATGACAAGAGCGAGATGACGTGTGCGAGGGAGGCGGGTGATGTCGGGAAGAACATTCACGATGCTACTCGACGCAGACGGCTGTGTCGATAGCATCGTGGGAGGCTAACTTGGCGCCCGGCGTAGCGCCTGGTTGGAATTTATATAGAGGCAGAAAATGGCATTTTCGGCAGTCATCCAGCGACGCTTCGAACGACACCACCTCTGCTTCCCCGACCGCTCTACCTCGCTCTACTTGTAACCGACCTGCCTTCTTCTTTTCTTCTGACAACCGCTGACCCTTGGACCACCACCGGACTACCAACACTCACGGAATCAGAACATCGCATCACCACGGACAAGACCCTCAGAGCACCGGCAAGTTTGCACAAAAGTGTGTATTATGCAAATGGATTTGAACGGGGGCAGAAGTTATGCACAAAAGGGAATTTTATGCAGAAAAGGTTAACAAAAGTCGTAGTCGTTCCTCCTTGCAAAAGGAACGACAGGTTGTGTCTCCCTCCCCTCCAGCCCACTTCGCAGATCGGGATCAGCCAGCCTCTACAGTCGTTTGTGTCCCAGATTACGTCTGGTACAGTGGGTATATGGTTATGACGTCGAAACCAAGGCCCAATCATCTCAATGGAAGCGACCAGAAGAGCCAAGACCGAAAAAAGCGCGCCAAGTTCGATCAAATGTGAAGGTTTTGCTCACTGTTTTCTTCGATTACAATGGCGTGGTGCATCATGAGTTCTTGCCAACAGGTCGTACGGTTAATAAGGAATACTACAAGGAAGTTATGCAACGTTTGCGTGAAGCAATACGGCTCAAACGATATTTGGCCAAAAACAACACCGTAATCATCCCTCAACCACCGTATTCACCAGATTTGGCTCCCTGCGACTTTTTCCTATTCCCGAAACTGAAGAGACCAATGAAAGGGAAGTGTTTTGCCACAATTGATGAGATAAAGTCAGAATCGAAGAACGAGCTGATGGCCATACCGAAAAGCGCATTCCAGAAGTGCCTCGAGGATTGGAAGAAGCGCTGGCATAAGTGCATTATATCTGAGGGGGATTACTTTGAAGGGGAGAAAATGGATATTGGTGAATACTTTTCGAAAAAATTCAAAATTCACCTTTTCTTTTGAACACACCTCCTATGTATAAAAAAGAAGGTAAGTTGGAAGATGGGGTGGTTTTAAATAAAAATGGCACTGTATAAATTATCCAATTATTATTATTATGAAGATAAAAAATATCTTGATTTTATTAAAATTGAATAGAGATTCCAGTATCGATAATGTTGTCAGCAGAAGAGCATCTAGAAATAAGAAATAATCTATACCTGTAGCTGTGGAACACCATATCGGCGACATACGCATGCGTAGTGTCAGTCAGCTGACGGAAGCGATTGTTGTGCTGGGCATGGGCGAGGGGCACGTCCATAACAACGCACCGGCAGGGGATGCCAGTCGAGCGAGCGAGGCCCACCCAGCGTGCGCGGGACTCTTTATCGGGGTTGGTGGAGTCAGCCAGAACACTTTTACCCGCCTGGGGAAGAAATTATTAATTAGAAGACGTGTTCATTAATGTTAATAGGTCAATTATTGTTTAACTGTTAGAACATTATCAATGTTTTGTATATATACAAAACTTTTAAGCGAGGATTTTGATGCCAGGACAGTGGTATTTTCACATATTTCAGTGCGGCAGATGCTCTCAGTATTGCTATGGTAAACGACCACCATTCAAAATCCAAACTTTGTATGAAATGACTTTAGCTGTTTAGTGACCAGATCTGAATAGTCAGATATTTCCCTACATAACTCTTCCCCTCCTACTCCCTCCAGCCTCAGAACACTCCCTAATTAGGGAAGCTATAATGACTCCAGGCAGTTGGGACTTGTGCAATAGACACATAAAATAAAATAGTTCCATCTTCTTTGCCTAAGAAATGGTGGTTTCGATGGTTAGTTGGTTAGCTTGTTTACAGGCTCAGATAATAGAAACAAGCGAGATGGGCCATGAACTATTATTAGTATGAAACTGGGCATACAACTAGTGTCACCAACATCGTTCACCCACACTACTGCAAATCGCATCTATGCACAACGGCGACCTGCTTTTATTTTTACCTACACACCAAATGCATAACTTTCATTGGCACTACCGCTTTGATAGTCTGTGCAATTTAGTCATAGTTTGGCGACAGTCATCACACTTCCATACCATTATACCATTACAAAGAAAATTTTGGGTTCAAACAGTAATGGTATGCTACAGAAAATAAAAATACATCAAGAATGTAATATAGATAAAGTTTGTGTTGTTGTTGACGATAGTCAATAGAAAATAGAAGAGTAAAAGTGCATGATAATAGAAATGCAACGATAAGGCGCATACAAGATATAAACATAACACACTTTAATTTTAGTCATATTTCGAAAGGCCTGATCCAATATTTCCAGAGGATATGTTTTTTTTTTTTTTCCTAATTTACATACATTATTAAGAGTTATAAAATTTAAGAAGAAATTAAAATTTGTAATTACTGTTGGAGTTATCTAATCATTGTTTGATTTGTGATTTGAAATAATTATAATTTTTTTCTGTTTTGATTTTATACGGGAGGGCATTAAAAAATTGAACCCGGGCACCCATACATGCTCTATTGCTAAGACCTAGACAAACTTAACCCTCCATGAACCCGGGCACCCCCGCTAAGTCACCAAACATAGCGCACCTCTTGGGGTTACCTATGGCAGAGGTGTTGGTTATCCATTAAACGGTTCCCGGGGTGGCGGTGTCTACACCTGCCTCCCAAATTGAATCTCCCAGGTTAGAGGCAGTTGGGACTCTCATGCGGTATTCACAAAAAATCATCGAGGTAGTGTTTATCCAACGAGTCGTTTCCGGGGCGGCGGTGCCTATGCTCGCTAAGAACCAGATATACCCAGTTGATAAGGAAAGCACTCTGATTGGTTCATTTAAATCGTATCAACAAATGAGCAGTGAAGAACCAGGTATACGCCTTTGATAAACAAAGCACCCTGATTGGAAGTGTAAAATGCATGTGATGGAAAAATGGGCGTGGCTTACAGCAAAATCTCAGAGACGAAAGTTGATCCTTAGAATCAACGTATATATGCCTGCTTTGGTAATAGATCAACAAATGTGGGTGGATCAACAAAAACTTGGCACACTGTCGCGTCTGATCAACATAGTACGAGAAGGGATCTCTCTATATATATCTATATGAGAATTTATCGAATGTGTATTAGAAATTTTGACATTACCTTGAGCAATTTGGTGGCTTCAGCGATGCACTTCTGCCACGCTCCCAACTGATCCCTACACACGGTTCGGTACTTTCCCAGTGAATCACATTCCAGACGCTTGGAAAGATAGGACTTTCCACTGCCAGGCAGCCCTACCAAAACAATAATCTGTAACAATAATAATAGAAGAACATTTTTAATTGGACCATTGTCATACTGCTGTCATTACAAAGAACCATTTATAAAAGGCAATTATAAAAGTTACACCAGTTGTAAACCGGAGTCAGCTACAATACAACCACTATAATCTAACGTTTTTTTTTAATTATTAACGTTGTTTCAAATTTTTCTACAACAGGCCTCGACTTCCAAGAAATACTTAGTCTTACCTCCTGTTTATCGACCGCCAGCGAAGTATTCTTAGCCCTGCGGTCCAACAGCTTTGGTTCAAATGTCGGCTTCTTAAAGGGGGCTTCAGGTGAGCCCCCAAAGTGGTGCTCCGGAGTCTGGAACGGCAGTCCAATATTCTCGGCAAACAGGCGATCGGCCAGAGAATGGTCTTTGGGAGTGCTCCGCCCGGCTGCATCTCCACAGTAGAAACTAGCCTTCATGTCGATTGGAAGATCATCGTTCTTCTGCAAATATGAAAATTATCTATCGAGAGTTATTAGGGCATAGGGAACTTGGATAAATAATGTTATCACTTTATGCAGTGACCTCGCATTCACTGCAGACTTCAGATGCGTGATATCCAGTAACAATCAGCAAAACTTGTAGAGATGGTCAATATTCCTATTCCGAAGATTTTGCGATCATCGGAAAGGTGAAAATTATTTTTACAAAACGGTTCCCAAATTAACTGTATAAAGAACTGGTTCTACATAGGACTCCGTTAACTGGAACCGCAGTGACAGTCCAAAGTTGGACTTCAGAAAATTTAATGAAGAAATTATAGCAAAAATGTAGTGTACATACCATTTGTTTCAGTGTATCCCACATCCCCATGGCTGGCTTCCTATAGACTCCTTTTCCAGAAGAAATGAAGGCCTGACACGGCACACCAATTCTCTTCAGGATGTTCTCCAACTTCCTCCTGAAGTCTTCAATCTTTAATTTCCCAGTGGCGATTCCCGCCTGATTGGTGAAGAAAACTATCTTATAGCCGGTAGCGGCAAACTTCTTTAACTTTCCAGGAACTTCCGGGAACGCTAGCTGCCAATCGTCCACATTCTTGGGGAAGACAAGGCCAGATTTTGTTTTTATAATTGTGCCGTCAATATCGTAAGCGGCGATCTATGAAATGATTAAAAAAACTTTATCACTTTCTTGGCAAATGTCACTGCTGGATGAAGGTATAAAAATATAATATAAACACATAGATTTGTTTTCAACTACTTTAATTTAATATAATAATCTCAATCGGTTTCGGAAGTATTCCGATAAGTTACGATATACATATATATATATATATATATATAGTTTTAATATATTCCCTCATAAGAAATATATTAAAACTAAACTACAATGCAAAATAACGATAGATGTACATGAATATTTAGATGTTGGGAGTGGGAGTCGACCAAAGGGGAAGGGGTAATTAGGGTTTTTTTTTCGGAAGAATGATGTGATTCACTGGAAAAATATCTAAAAGAGTAATAAATTTACTTGGTTTTTTTCTGATTTCCAATGCTTCTAAATTATCTAATTTTTTGTCTTTATTATTACAATGAAGAATTTGAACTCCTGCATCTTTATTAATAAAAAAAAAAAATCATTCCATAAAAGCATTTACTTTATAATATAATAGTAATAGTAATGCATCGATATTTTTTTTAGATTTAACACTAACTTTATAACACGAGTTCAAATTATTCGTTCAAGTTATATCATTTAAATAATCTCACCTTACAACTGGATGTTACGCCTTTAGTTGTAAATATATAAATAATCTCACCTTACAACTGGATGTTACGCCTTTAGTTGTAAATATATAAATAATCTCACCTTACAACTGGATGTTACGCCTTTAGTTGTAAATATATAAATAATCTCACCTTACAACTGGATGTTACGCCTTTAGTTGTAAATATATAAATAATCTCACCTTACAACTGGATGTTACGCCTTTAGTTGTAAATATATAAAGGAGTCCATTGTCAATTTTCTCCAAAACATCTTCAGTCGACAGTAATATTTTACTATTTGCATCGCCTTTATCTTGTAAACTAGAAGCTTCAATTTTTGGTCGTTTCCGAGGACTAAGTTCACCATCTCTTGGACGTTTCAAAGACGAACTAGAAGCAATTTCATCATCTGTGCTCGATTCTTGGGTTTTAGCATCTTCAAATTTAATCTCGTGAATGTGGTCGTTGAGAAGGATCTCTATCTGGGCTCCATCCTCAACGGGAATCAATTCTTCCTTGACAATGGAAAAGCCATTAATTCCGGATTGGTTTGGTCCCAGTTGCTTCACATAAGCTACTTTCTTATCGCAGTCTGCTTTAATGGATACTGTAAAGATAAAGGTGGTTAGTACAGTGATACGGCTGACGGCTCACAAGTCAAAAAACGAACAAAATATGTACCATAACAGATATGACAATGCAAATGTGAATTGATGACCAGCCCAATCAAACTACAGTCCGTCTATACGATCTCTACACAATGGCAGAAGACAGACTCAACATAACATATTATTACGACAATAAAACGCGCATGGGTTAGATAGAACTTACGTTGGCGCCGGGAACAGTTTGCATCGACGATGGCAGTTTGAGGACTTCTTCCTACGTGTATTTCTTTAAGATGAGGTAAAAATATTGGATCGTGTCTATCCTTTTTGCAAATTAAATAACAAGAAACCGGCGGTAACATTTTAACAGTATTCAAAAACAAAACACAACAATGATGACAAAAAACAGACCGGCTCAAAAGACTCTTGTATTATAAATATTTATCTATAGCGCCTTCCAGACGAGCGGGTGGCCCAGTAGTGTGGCCGACGGGAAAAATATATTAACCTAGTTTTTATTTTTTGACTTGGCAATAATGGCAATACTTGTCTCCGCTGAGCGAAGAGGTTTTGAAATTTGAAATTATCTTTGGAAATCGCGCTTTATTTATCGTTAAGCAATTAGGTATTTAAGTTTGAACATCATCATTAATAAAAAAAAAAATTAAAATTTTTAAAAAATTGGACTGGAGTTCCTTATTGAAACTTAATTTGAGCGACTTTACGCTCTATAATTGTTATTAAATATTAGAAAAATATATATTAATGACGGAAATAGGATATATTCATGGGCAAACCGACATTCAACCAATAGTCAATACCTAAATAATGATAATGTATTATTATTATTTTTGGAGTAAATAAAATTTCTAAGAAAGCACTTTATTTTTATTTTTTATGTGACACCTCACAAGTGCGCCCCTGTCTGTACGAAGCATATACAGAGGAACTATATTGCCACCCGGTTGGGCAATGTTGTAAGCCCGGTCAAGGAGGGGGCTGTAGGAAGGGATGTGTTAATGCGGGCTTTGAAGAGGCCCGGATTAAATGTAGGAGGAAAGTCAGATGCCAGTAGCTCGTTCCACATACGAGCCGATTTTCAAAAGAACAAGTCGGCGAAACGACCCGTACTATCATAGTCTTATTACTTATGTTTAGTTATGGTTTAATATGAATATAATATAAAATTATGTACGGTGAAGCTCAATATTGACTTGATATCTAACACCGTAACCTCAAACATCAAAAACGCGGATTGGAACAATCAGAAATACGAAAAGATAGATTCTAGTGCGGCTATGGTTGTATTTTTACACTTTATTACAAAGCAAAAACAATAGTAACGAGATGCTAAAATCTTACAATGTGTTTATTTTATATAAGCGGATAAAATGTTAGAATAAAAGTCTCGAATTTGCCATTCGAAATTCTGTACTGTTGTATCTGTCAAACGATAAAAAAAAAAACTGTCTTCATATGACGTCACGACCGACCTGCCATAAATTTGGAGCGTTTTCAAAATTCGAAAAATTTGAAGTTTGAAAATTATTTCCATGAAAACGAAATAAAATTAATGGTATTTGTAAGGTAAATAATATTGATATACATTTTTTTCTAAATGGACTGGATTTCCTTATTACAAATAGGCCCGGTATTTCAATAATTTTTAGTAATGGGCTTATCTTGTCAGGGCTCCTAAAGTCAACTTTTTTCCGAAACATTACACAAAAAACCATACACAAAAACATTTATTTTCATACACATCCCGTCTCATGCAAAAATGTTTTGTGTTGGTTAAAAACAAAACATTTTGCGTAGACGACAAGACGAGTTCTAGAATACGCTTTTGAAAGTACTACATATTTTTTAGGTTTTAATAAAATATCATTATTTGAAAAAAAAAAACAATGAATGTTAAATTAGTAAGAATTGTGTAAACCACTAATATAGTCAATGCATGTGTTTATCACGATGATTAAATATGCACATACGCACGACATTCTTAATACGCACAAAATTAATGAAAAACACTTTTTATTAGTTTAATTACAATGAGGAAGAACTATTTCAGTCACAGGAGAAGCAAAATCATGCATTTTAATTAATTTAAAGCTTCAGTTTTTTTTATGGCTTAAGGCTAGTTTTTTTTTTTAATTTTCGTATAAAACCCAAATTAAGAACCTAAAAACTTATTTTATGTCTAATTAATATATTGTACTATATATAAAATGGGTTTTAGGTTCTTAGATTGAGTTTTTCTTTTAATAATAATAAAAGAAAACTAACAAGAAAAATACGTGCTTGTATGCATATTTACCTCACGATGTGTAATTTAAAAGATGCTAAAATAAGAGAATACATAACAGTTAAATACATTATTATTATTACTGATACATAAGCAAACTTGTTATAATATATTATAATTTCGCTCCGTAACCTAACCCCCCCCCCCCTTCACCCACGAGGGGAATGTTTTCCACCGATGTTGGAAGACAAAAACATTAAATACGCACACAGAAATATGAGTGGTAATGCCCCTCTGTTTTGTTTTTTTGTGTAAATGTTAAAAAAAAACAGTCGCAGAAGACGCGACTTTGATATAGCCTTTTGTAATCACCTAAAATAATTGACCGAATTCACCGAAATATTTAGATTTAAAATGTGCATTTTAAATAATAGGAATTCCCAGATTAGACCGGCCATAAAATGAATTTAGTACAAAGGCTAGCCGAACCTATTGTTAGGAAAAATCGTAACTAAAATAATATAATCTTAACTGCTATTTTGGGAAATTCCGCAATTCCTTTGTGATTTTATGGGACGGCAATAATCCCCTCCAAGGAATTGAGCCGCCGATGGAACGACCGCTGAACAATACAGGTAGACAGGTAGAAAGAAGGACAGTGGGCTCTAGGAGTCAGTCGATTGCCAGAGTCCGCCCAGGACGGAGAGTCGAGTGAAGCTTCCACCGAGGAAGCACGAGTCGATTGCCAGAGTCCGCCCAGGACGGAGAGTCGCGTGCAGTCTTCCGCCCAGGAAGCAGAGTCGATTGCCAGAGTCCGCCCAGGACGGAGAGTCGAGTGAAAGCTTCCACCGAGGAAGCACGAGTGAGGTGCAGTCTTCCACCGAGGAAGCAAGAGTCCGCCCAGGACGGAGAGTCGGTTGCAGTAGTCCGCCCAGGACACACAGCCAAGTGAAACCTTCCGCCCAGGAAGGTTCCTATTCTCGCTCCTTGGAGAGGCCGCCCAGGTCCTCTGACGACGAGGGAATTCTACGCTTCCATCCCAGAAGGAAGTAACTGATCTTCGCCCTTCGGAGATCAACATCGGAGACCGCCCATGCCTCTGATTATCGCCGCGTTGCACCTACTCCCGATCCGGAGGTACACGAATACGTAGTGCGAACGCGAGGACTCTACATACAACGCAGCCACTGGACCCTGGACATCCATCACCAAAAAGGGAAGTGCCTGACTCTAATGATAATTCCTCCCACATTGCCTAAGCCAGTGAACCTCTAATTTTAAGTACAAAGACTTTAACAGTAGAATTAAGTAATTACCTAAACCAGTGAACCTCTAATTTTAAGTACAAAGACTTTAACAGTAGAATTAAGTAATTCGGTATCTAGTTTTATTGAATTGGTCTAATTAAGTTTTACTCTAGTTTTAAGACTAAACCCACGTATATAAAAATAAATTACTTGTAACTACCTAAGATCGCATTTCTATTCCTCCCTTTTTGCGTTATTCCTAGAATAATACCTACTGCCCGACGCACCGTCATATCAACTTAACAGGGAGCAACTTGACGAACGTAAATATCTGTCAGCGAGTATAAAGTGGCTTCCCCACGAGCGGGCGGCCCAATACTAAAAAAGCCATGGCGTCGAAAGGACGACCGGATAGTCCAACATTTTGATGCCATGGAATTTTTAGTATTGGGCCGCCCGCTCGTGTAGAAGGCCTATATAGAGCAATTGAAATTCTGGGACTTGAAGTTGTTCAAAATAATGATTAAAAGGAAAAAAATTACAATGCTTGCAGTGAATAATTATTGCAAGTCATCAGAAAAAAACTACGTTTACTACCATACTTTTTTCTTTGGCGACGTCATCAATGTTGATACTTTCAGTTTTTATAATTATCTGCTTAGATAGGTTGGTAGATGTTTTGCCTTCATTTACGATTTTATAGACAAGACGTTCAGAAACACCTACGAAAAAATAAAACAATAATTTTACAATTTTCTTAACATAACGATACGATATCCTCACGAGCCGGTAATGAATCAACATAAACCAGGTGTAAGAATCCGTGATACCGAGAGCTTTCTATTGGCGTCCGTACATGAATCCGTGCGGAGCGGGAACGGCGTTGCGTACTTCCATTGCCCGCATTCTTGTTGTACACAGGGGATGTTGATTTCATACCAACCCGTGAGGAAACGAGATTAATCATCGCAATATTAAAAATCAACCTCAATCTTAGAGTAATAATATACCGTTAATATATTTTTACTCTTAGACCTCAATAGAGTTCAAAGAAGTGACAAAACATGACAAAAAGGAAAATATATCCCACATGGGTATAATTTTTTTGCAGAGCTGGCAACACATACCTGTGGCAGCAGCTACTCTTGTGTAAACTCTGTTAAATGGTATTACCGGCCCTTTTTTTATTTTTTCAAGATCCATAAATGCTTTCACCTTCAAAATCATATTTCGTACATCACTTATGATAGGTTTTCCCATTTTTAATCGCATTAAATCACCTAACTAAAACCAAATTACTCCACAGAACTTCAACTGTCAATTAAACAGCTCCCACACGATCGGGCGGCCCACAGATATACCTGATTATACCCAATACTGATTACGTGATTAGGCCTGAACCTAATATATTCGTAACAGGTATATATGTATTATAATACCGCCATACATCGGATATATCGATACTGGCTCCATATTAAGCCGTGTCTCCTGCGAACTTTTTTCCGAAAAATTACACAAAAAACCATACACAAAACATTTGTTTTCATACACGTTCCGTCTCCTGCTAAAATGTTTTGTTTTGGTTAAAAAAAAACATTTTGCGTAGACAACAAGACGAGTTCAAGAATAATCTTTTGAATATACCACATATTTTTATAGGTTGGAATAAAATATTATTGTTTTGTTTATTATTTGAATAAAACAAATGTTTTTTGTGTATGGTTTTTTGTGTAATGTTTCGGAAAAAAGTTCGTAGGAGACGCGGCTCATGGAACCAGTATCGATATATCCGATTTATGGCGGTATTATAATACGTATATCCGTTACAAATATATTATGTTCAGGCTTACTTTTTTAGTATCGGGCCGCCCGGTCCTGTGGAAGGCCTATTAGAAAGAATTTCACGGCGAAATAACAAACTCTTTTGTGCGCCTGCGCAAATACAATTTTGGTTTGACTTTGATTGTTAAGAGGAACGGCTGCTCTGCCTGTTTCATACATAATTTAATTTTGGATTTGGGGCTAAAATACTCATCCAAACTGAATGAAATATTTTTAATTAAAGGTTTAGTAAATATCTAATGAAAAGTATTTTATTTATTATTGTTTTAAATTGTGAAGTACAGGCTATGTTTCGCCCTTGAGGTGATTTTCCCACGAAAACAGCGCTATAAAAGTAATCATATTATTATTATGAAAAAAAACGTAATTTTAGAGGCAACTTAGAAAATTATTTGCGGGTTTATTGTTTTTTTTTTTTAAATTATCGTATTTGCTATGTAAATATGATTACGTAAATAAAAATATGAAAACGAAACATTTAAAAAATAAACCTTTTTTCGGGTCTATATTTTAAAGCATGTACGGCAAATTTTAGTTCCAACGTAAATTGGTCGTTTTTAATTTAATTTAAAGTCCACCATAACGCATATTTATTTTTTTTAATTATTTAACATTTCATTATATTTTCAAAGTAAACGGGATAAAACTTTTTTTAAATCACGTCCTCAAATAATTCTTAAAGGGGCCTCTAAAATCGCGAAAAATCAATTCCTTTAATGGCCTATATTTCATAATATAAAACAAAAAACAAAAAAAAATTACTTCTGAACATTTCAACGCCATGGCTTTTTTAGTATTGGGCCCCACCTATGGCTACCTGCTCATATGGAATGCCTAATTATTTATATAATATCCTCTGATGTCGGCACTGTACCAATGAGCTTTGATTTGACAGCGATTAAATTTTCTTTAAGTTGCCTTCTCTGTTTTATTTCAGGTCTCCAACTGCTACTATATTCATCGCGTTCTCCAAGCGGGGAAATGAATTTTTCTTTGAGTCCGTTTTGTATTTATTTTGATTACTTTACCATGCAAAGCTCTCCTTCACAGAATATTTCGATTTCACTATTAAATACCCTTACTAACCGTAGCTAGCCAATCGTCTGACTGCTTATTCCGCGATAGCCTTACATAGAAATTTGAACCAATGTTTATATGACGTGTACCTTTGAGGATTGCGCCGATCGTAAGATTGGTGATAATTAACATTAAACACGTGTGATAATATATTATAGTTGATATAATCAAGTGTTCGGGTTGAGAATATCAAAATAGGCAATATGGGAACCTCTCGCAGGAGGCGATCTGACGGGAATGTGAAGAATCTAGAGAATGGGGATGGAAGGGACATCGAGGATCCCAGCGACATCAGAGGGGACAAACTGAATATAGCTCTTCTTCTGTTTCTGTATACTCTTCAGGGCATTCCCTTGGGACTTGCCGCTGCCATTCCGATGCTTCTCCAGAACAGGGGCATCAGCTACAAAGAGCAGGTAACTTTGATCTTGATCAATCACCTTTTATTGAGCAGCTGTATTGATGTTGATCTGTCAAATCTGCACAGGTGCACATAAAATAACACAAATTCGTCATCAAATGAAATATAATAATAAATAATTTTTCACTGCCACCCAAGACTTTTTCTTAGCTTGAGTATTTTACCAGCAAAACAATGACTATCTTACTACTTGAAATTACCCTTACAAGATTCTTGTTAGAACATATCATATAAGTTATAGAGCTATTTTTATGAGCAATTTTTTAGTATTTCACCTGGGTTATACTGAGTGTGGATATATGCCAGTGGTTTCCATTAGTTCAATCGTGTAATGATATAAAGTCATGGGATTTGACCACAAATTAACGGTTTAAAAAAATGAATTAAATTTGAAGTGACTTTGACTTTGAATTTACTTTGTTCACAGAGTACCTAAACATGAGTTTACTGACTAACATATAATTATAAAAAGATTTTCTAAAGAAGCTTTACATGAGTTTAATTTTTGGTTTTGTTGGAATTTTGAAACTTATAAAACTATACGCTGCAAATGTGGGCAGGGGATTCACTCCTTACGGAGGACAATTTTTGGTTTTTTATACTTAAAATTTTCATTCTCGCTATATTTAGCGAGAGAATTTATTGTAGGATTAGGGTGGCACAGGGCCACCATAGAGCTTAGTTGCCTGGGTGACAATAAAATCTTTTATCAACGGAATGTTGGAATCATTATGGATAGTAGAAACCCTACACCATTTTGGCGCAGATAGCGCAAGTCTGATGACTTAATTTTTAAAGGTTTGCAGTTTTTTTTATCCTAGTGGTGGCGGCATACCCCCAAATGGGGCATGCATGAGTGAAGCAAGGCCTGATGGTTGTTTTGTATAAAAGTAATTTGTTGTCCGTTGATAAACGACTTTTTTTGCCCATCATCGGGTAGAGTGTAGACAAGTATCTACTAGCTGATTTTACTTTTTCGGTTATGTGTTTTTTCCAAGTTAACTTTGAATCTAGTATTACACTGAGAAATTTGATTTATTTTTCCCAAGGAACTTTTTCTCCAAACAGTTTAATATTTGGAGGCCGTCTCGGCATTGTCCTTGAGAAGACTGTTGCGGCACTTTTAGTGGGGTTAATTGATATTCTCCATTTTTTGCACCATTCCTCAGTGAGAATTGTTTGCATTTGTACGCGGCTTGTAGCAGTGGCCTTTTTAGTAGAACTAGAAATGATATTGGTGTCGTCCGCAAATTGAGTGATTTTAATGTTACTATTTATCAGTTTCCGAATGTCGCTAGAGTGGATATTATATAATGATGGAGATAGCTGACTGCCTTGAGGGACCCCGGCTGAAAGGGGCCGTATAGTGGAGAAAATATTATCTATTTTTACTTTGGATGAACGCTCTCTTAGGTAACTATTTATTAATTGAATGATTCTAAGCGGGTAACCTAGAGAGTACATTTTGTATATTAGGCCGTTATGCCAGACTTTGTCGAAGGCTTTACTGACGTCTAGAGAGAGGATTACTGTTTTTTTCTTAATATTGAAGCTCTCCGTGATATGTTCCACGACACGGAGAAGTTGATGAGTGGTGGAATGACCTGCTCGAAAACCGCGCTGGAAGTCTGGCAAGAATTTACTATCCTGAGTGAATGCGTTTAATTGTATGAGAATTAATTTTTCCAGGACCTTACCTAGGCAGGGAAGAAAACTTATTGGCCTGTGGTTCTCCGTTAATAATGGATCCTTGCCCGGTTTTGGAATTAAAATTACTTCAGCTTAAATTTGAAGTACTGATGTTTTGGAAAATTTGAAGTACTGATGTTTTGGAAAAAATTGTGGGCACACAATGCGATATTGATTGCAAATTGGTGAAAGCAATAAGAAGGTGTAAACAAGGCGGTTTGTGATGTTTGATAACAGCATCACTGTCGGAAGTGAAAACATTTGCACCGATACACACAATTCTAAGTTTGTGTTGTTTAGTTCGACTCTAATTGCACGACACAAACATTTTCAATTAGTTTTTCTTTAGTCGATGCCTCATTGCTGAGGTTTGTGACCCCCCTCTCCAATTTTCCCGGCGGACAAGGCTTCTAAACTCCTCGTGGTCCTGCACTGCGTGGAGAGCTGCGGATATCGACATTCTGGACGCCTGTGATATTTGGTCACTCCTTATCGGTGATCTTCCTGCCTTTTACTTTGCCAGGGACTATGAGTTTCTCCAGGTTGGAGTTTGGTGAGCAATGTGTCCAAAGTATCTTATGATACACTGTAGGCTGACAGCAAATCGTGGATCCCTAGATCTTCCAAAATGATTATATTAGTGCGCCTAGCTGTCCGCAGAATTTTGAACATTTTTCTCCAGCACCACATTTCGAGGGGTTACCTGATTAATCAGAACAGTGAAAAAACAACATGAAAAAATAATAGATCTTGCAAGTTTAGTTTAGGTTAGAGTAAGTTAGGTAAGATTAAGTTTGTGTTTTGTTTCTCTTTTCTTCATTGTTCTGTGTTATCATGGAACCATTTCGAGGGCATCTATCCGTTTCCTTTTGCTGGCTTTAACCCTTTGAACCCTATAGGCCGGTAAACCGGCCTGATTTGGCGAGGCAAATACCCTCAAGTCCTATTTTTTTTTTGCTACTGGAAGTTTGCAATTATTATGAACTAAAAAATAGTTTTCTGATTTTTGATCAAAATTGCATTTTAGTCAAATATTATTTTTTGTTCAAAAATTGCTCAGGAGCTCAGGGATATGGTGCTAATACAATGAACGCCTTAGGGTTCAAAGGGTTAAGTGTCTACGTTTCAATATTGTATTAGTTTTACAATTTCATATAGTTGTTTTGATTTCAGGCAGAATTCAGTTTCGTGAACTGGCCATTCAGTCTCAAACTGGTATGGGCGCCAATAGTGGATGCTCTGTACCTCAGCCGGGTGGGCAGGAGAAAGACGTGGCTGGTGCCGGCCCAATACCTCCTCGGCATCGGAATGCTGCTCCTCTCCTTCAGGGTCGACTCCTGGCTCGGAGAAGAACCGGATATGGTGCCTCTGACTATGGCGTTCTTCGCGCTGAACTTCCTGGCGGCCACCCAGGATATCGCCGTCGATGGCTGGGCATTGACTATGCTGAAAAGGTGAGCTTTAATTGACTTCATTAGGAAATGATTAGTAAGTATCTACTTATTACTAGTGAATGGATATTATATCAATACTTAGATCAGTAACATACTTATTTTTCTAGAGAACATATCAAATAATATTTTCTTACCATATTTCAAATTTTTCTAAAATAGGAACATATTATGTTATGCAAATGGTATAACTCTATTTTTTATTTACAGTATCCAATATAACTATTCCAGTTATTTTTAGTTTTCGTTGTAGAATTAATTTTTAAAGCTTTATTTTTTGTTAAGTATGTGAAATTAGTAAAAAATAACAAGTTTCATTATTAAATAACTTTTTTTTTTGACTTTCATATCCTTTTTTTTTATTACAATGCAAAAAGTCCCGATAAACTACTTTTCTGTAGTTTGTCTAATTTTGCAGAATGACGTAGAATCATCTCTTTTGGGAAATTACTACTAATTTTAGAACACTGTTTATTCTTAATAATGTGAAAAATATGCACCTGGACCATAGTGCTTAAAAGTTACATCATTTTACTTTTGAAAGCAATTTAAACAATTGCAGCGCCCTCAATTTTTTTGTTTGACACAACAACTCTTTTTCTATCAGTCAATCTTTTTCTATGTACAACAAAAGTATATAGTGAATGTTGTGATAATGTTAATATGTATTTACAGATGTAACGTCGGGCATGCGTCTACCTGCAACAGCGTAGGGCAGACGGCTGGTTATTTCTTGGGCTATGTTGTTTTTATGGCTCTGGAGTCAGCCAACTTCTGCAACTCGTACCTGCGTTCCGAAACGGCTCCCGAACCAGAAGGAATCGTTACACTATCTGGTATTTAATACTTCAAAAAATATTTTTTATCACCATAAAACAATTATAATGGATTGTTCAATGCCTGTCTCACTGGGAAAATTCCCGTGTAAATATTCACTTTTCTTATTAATATATATATATATATATCTAGATACAAAATAAACCCACTTTTATGTCAAGTTCAGCTATTTTTCAGGTTGCTTTGGATGTCTACTTATATCATATAAGTATGGTTCAAGATTTTTTTTTTTCCTTTTTGGACTTGGCGTCTAGTGCGCCGAGATTGCCCATTGGGTATGCAAAATTTGTGTCCGTTGAACGCTGGCATATCCGATGGGAAATGTAAAAACATCTTTCTTTTCGTACATATGTAGAATATAAGTAGCTATTCTGGGTAAACTGCTTATGATAGATGTACACGTTTTTAAAAAAATATCTAAGCACATTATCTGATACGACGGTACAATTTACAAAAACATCATTTTCCAAAAAACAAGTAATTTATTACAAAAATATCATAGTCGGATCACCGTTGGCCACGCGCATTTTTTTACCCTCGGCACAATACAGAAATATTCGGCTGTGAGAGCTCGGCGTTCCAAAGGTTAAACTATGGGTGGTTGTATACTATAGATAATAGAAACAATGGAGGTGTGCCATGATCCATTATTGGTATGAAACCCCGCACACAGACTTGTATACTGCTGCAAATTGCATCTGCGCACGTTTTTGTTTTTCCTACACATCAAACGCATAATGTTCATTGATTCTGCCGCTTTGATGGTCTGTGTAGTTTGGTTGTAGCACGGCGACAGTCGAAGCGCTTTAATGCCATATCTCCCTTTGTTTCTATTATCTATTGAGATGGTTATTCTATGTTTTACAATAATTATTGTTTCATTGTTATTTCACATATACATAATTAATATCAAAAATGTACTGTATATTTGCGACCAGTCAGTCATCATTTGAATAGTCAGGTACTTCCCAACCTTCCTCTGTCTCATCTCTTCCCCCTCCCCAATCCTTTTTACACAACATACCCCAATTTGGTTATGTCACTATTGTGCACTATTAAAAAAATAATAATAATTTAATTTTCTTCATTACACAGTAATTAAATACTTAAATATATTTTCAAAACAATACCATGAAAAATAAATGACTGAATGCCTTGAAAATATTTCCCCAAACAATAAAAAAGTCGTTTTGTAAGTAGCCTATTACCATTAATGGCCAGGTCAACAATCACCTGATATGCAAACATTATCACAGGTGTGTTGATGTCTGTACAATTGTGTTTATGTTTATATTTTTCGTAATTATGTTCAACTATGTTTATTCAATGAGCAATTAATTGAAAACGTTTTACCTCGATAAAATCAACAGTTCCAAAAATACTCATTACACATACATAATATTATTATAAAATGCTGAAGTCACTTTTTTTAAAATTTATTATTTTAATGCGAATATCACACAAGAGTCCCAAACTGCTCCCAACCGTCTGGAGCCAGTGAGACTATAGCATTCCCAATTGGGGAATGTTGTGAGGCTGAAGGTATTGGGGAGGGGAAGGAGAAGGGGGAGAGGAAGGTGGTGAAAAGGGGACATACCTGGCTATTCAGATCTGGTCACCAAACACGGCTAAAAGCCATTTCAAGCAACGTTTCAATTCTGAATGGTGGTCTTTCACCAGGGCGATACTGAGAGTATCTTCCACTCTGGAACCTGCGCAAATATAGCATATATTATTTTTAAATGAATTAATTGTGAAACAACACAAATTAATTAAATAAAAATTACTTGCGCATGCCGGGATTTGAACCCGCGACCTTCGGATTCGTAGTCGAGAGCTTTACCCCTCGACCATGGAGGCCGCCACTGAATATATGTATATAATAATCCCAAGGAGTGTGATCAATAGTACCGATTTGATGGAAAACTGATGTCGTTAATTTACAAAAGACCTTTTGACTCCTAGACCCCAGACAGGTCAATTGTTTATCTGTTTGTGAAAGTATTTCGATATTTGAAATTTTTTCATTTACATAATCGACGCATAGAGTGCTTGGTAAAAACCCTTTGGATCAAATGCGCAGGCACCCCGAGTTGACAGGGAGATTGGCGGGAAGTTTTAAATGTTTACAAGAGAGGGGAACCATATCACCAGCCACGGATAATTACGATTTCAGAACATAAACAGAAAGTTGTTTTTTATAATCTTCTAGATGTCACTAGCATAATGAAATTAGGAAAAATTGCCTGAAGATTTTACAAATATAGACTGCAGGATTCCGACTTTATCAACTCTAAAACTTCACAACCCAACTGTTGTGATATCCGCATACTGGGCACGGCTGCTTGCAACGCAGCTACGTTGACATCCGTGTACAACGGATTAAGAGGAACGGCTGCGCGGTCTGTTTCATACAAAACTGAATTTTGGATTTGAGGCCAAAATTCTCACCCAAACCGAATGATGTTATTTTATCAAAAGGTATAGCAAATATCTAGTACGGATCAGAAGTATCTTATTTATTTATATTTTAAATTAAGAAATATAGGCCATTAAAGAAATTAATTTTTCTCGATTTTGTTGTGCAGTACTTTTACGCAAATTTCACGGCTGCTGAGGAGGACCATTAAGTATTACATGTAATCCTCTCGTTCCAGGTTTCCTGTACATGTGGGGCTGGGTGTTTGTGGTGTCCACCACCCTCGTCATGATGGTGAAGCGCGAGGCCGACGATTCGCACATCCGCGGGGGCGGGGAGCGCGCCACGGATGTGGGCTGGCAGAAGGTAGTGTCGGCCTACCACCAGCTGTGGCAGATCACCAAACTGCCGGCCGTCAGAACTCTGGCCATGGTCCTCCTCACTGCTAAGGTAACCGATCCCCATCTTCTTTCTGGTATCCTGCCCCGTCTTAGCTGGAATAACTAGCATTTTGATTAATTTGTATTGTTTCATAATTAAGGGCCGGTATTTCGTTTACGAGATGTTTACATTTGTCAAATTCCTATCGGGTAGGTTTCCTGACTACCTAATCCGATTCAGAACATTCCTGAGTATACTGAAAAACTGACCCTAATTAATTAAAAATAATATTAAAACTAAAAACTTCGTTTTTACGTTTTTCAAGGGAACTTTAAAAAAATGTGTAAAACTGAGATTTTACGTAAAAGTGATAGTTTAACCCCGCTGGTGAGTACTCGCTAACTTAACTAATAACTTGACAGCTGAAGGTGGTACCGACGTTCTCATCGTGTCTTTCTCACACATTATTGTTCTATATAAAACTTGGTGAGCGAGAAAGACTTCCTTGTTTCCGACTTACTATCGTAATGTGGCCCCAGGGTAGTAGTGACTGGTGGGGCCGGCGCCACTCGCGCGCGGCTAGTTTTAAGGGGATTAACTGTTGTAATTTATGGTGTATAATTAAATAATGTTGACTTTGCAGAAAAAGGTTTTATCCGGGTCGTCTAATTTTGGGTTTAGGCGATATTTAAGTAGAGTCGGCATGAAACTGACGTAAAACCAGGGGCAGAAATTTTTAGAAATCGTAATTTGGGGGCAATATTTTTGACAATGTATGGTAAAAAATGGGACCGCAGGTTTTTGACGTAAAAAATGGGAAAACTTAAAATAGGGGTGATATAAAACCGAAGTTTTACTGTATAGTACATTTGCGGGACTTTCCAGAGTGGTAGATACTTCAGAATCGATACGTTGCTTGAAATTGCGTTAGCTGTGTTTGGTGACCGGTTGCCAGGTACTTCCCAATCTTTCTCTTCCCCCATCTCCTTCTCTTCCCCACTCACTTCAGCCTTACAACATACCCCAATTGTGGTTGTCATAGTCCCACTAGCTCCGGACAGTGGGAGCAGTTTGAACTCTTGTGAGGTATGTACATATTTACATGAAAAATAAAAAAGTTTGCAGAAGATTAAACATCTTGTTTGTAGTCAAACCTGCTGATGGCTCTTTTTAGAATTAGCAAACCATGTTGTGTGCATGTCTTGTTTGTTGAAAAAATTATGAAAATGACACTTACTAATCTTGATGTACATATCTTAGATGGCCTTCAGTGCTTCAGATGCCGTTTCCGGACTGAAGTTGGTAGAAGCCGGAGTTCCTAGAGAACAATTGGCGCTGATGGTCATACCGATGGTTCCTATTCAAGTTATTCTTCCTGTGGTGAGTCAATTCATAAATCTTTATTATTAAGTATAAAATTAACAGAAAAAGTAACATTATGTATTTCTATATACAGTAAAACCCCTATTTTACGTTTTTCAAAGGACTGAAAAAAAAACAACTTAAATGGAGGGAAAATGTAAATCGGGGGAAATGAAAAAACAACTTTTTTATTTTTAAATAATCTTTGTTAATTTTTTTGGTTGAAAAAACAACACATATTTTATTTTTATAAAAAAAAAATCATGAAGGTAGATTAGTTGAGTATTGAAAAAAAAAACATATAATTTTTTTTTATTAAAAAATCATATTTGTTGAATTTTTTTGTATTGAAAAAATATTTCATATATTATTAAAAAAATCATGTAGATTAGTTTGTTTAATTTTTTTTTTTCTAATTCTTTTTCAATTGTATATATACATTTAAAAGTTTCGTTTTGAACGCCACAAACGTGAAAACTACGCCGGCGCATTGTCATGTGCGCTTCCAATCACGGCACAGATAGTTAAAGTTGAAAGTGGGCGGCCAATCACGGCGTTTCGCGCCGTACGGCCGACCAATCACGGCACGACAGATAAATATGTGTCTTCTGCGCCGACTCATTGTAAAGCGCGCGTAAATCACACATTTAGAATATTCTCGACGTAAATTGCGGGAAAAAAACGTAAAAATCGGGTAATAAATGTACTAAAATACATCGGGACTGAAATAATAACACGTAATTGGCGGGAAAACGTTAAATCCGGGGACTTAAAATACGGGTTTCACTGTATATCTTTTTTTACATAACTCCAGAACTTTTTAATTTTCCCTCAGGACCCATTATTATTATGTCTCTTTGTGGAGGCTGTGTGGAGGTTATTTGTAAGGAAGGGAAGGATAGGAAGTTTTAGGAAGGAAAAAGGTGTGAGGGGTAGGTAGGAATCTCGGGGTCTATGTGTTCAGGAGTGACGGACATATGAATTCATCGTTCCCACTGAGCGACAACAAGCGAAATGTGGGAAACAGTTTAAAATTAAGTAGAAAAGCACCATCCGAGTAAGGCTGAAACAGTGCGAGCGATGAATCTGTTTAATGACAATGCTACATCACATTTTCGAGAAATCCTCGAAGGAGATTCCGCTCGTGAATACATAATTAATAAATTCGATTATGAACATGCTATGCACTTTTATTGAACAAAACAATTGTGCGTACCTATCTTGTATAAATCATTTTAACTTTAACATTTTAAAGTTTTGGAACGAATTTTCCTATTTCTTATGGGGAAATTTGCCTTGATATATATAAGTGTTTCAGATTACGAACATGTTTCCCGAACAAATTATGCAAGGTCACATGACACCTATTTTGGCCCCAGCCTATTTCACCGTCGTTCACGTTTGTTTCGCGTGGTTTTGATTGCGTTAAGAAAATTATAATAAGGTTCAAACTAAATACTAGGTATTTGTAAACACGTCAAACCTTTTTACTTATTTGATATTTTACCTAAATTGGTGACACGCGTAGCTCGCCCCTCTTATTTTGTTTTTTTTTTTTTTTTTTTTTTTTCCCCCCCCCCTTGTGTATTAGGGCATCTCTATGTATTATTTGCTCTGTGCACTGTACGTATTTTGAAATCATTTCTATGTTCATAGTAAGGTGACCGGATAAAATAGGACAGTGACAAAGCTGAACATGATAAAATAAAACGTAGGTTAAGTTACCCCTTTTCTTTAATATTCTGTTTTGTTATCGAACCCCATAGCAGACAGCTGCTTCTTTCTACCTAAGCAATGGTTATGTTAACCCTTTAGGTGCTAAATGTATTTTTTTTTAAATGCTGGAGAAGTGTCGATAATCCATGAATATGTATTTTTTTTATTTTGATTACTTTTATTTTTAGACACATGCTTTCAATAATGTGACGTAATTTTAGAACCGTGGGTAACGCCTGACGAATTTTATGGCTCGAGCTATATATCGTTCTGTGGCACTCAGGTACAATAATGTATTGGAACGATATATTGTTCGGTGGCACCTAAAGGGTTAATGAAAATAATTTGTTTTTTGCAGCTTCTCAGCAAGCAGACGACTGGATCCGAGCCTCTCAACTCCTGGCTGAAGGCGTACCCACTGAGGGTCCTGTTTGGGCTGGTAGCCGCCGTGGTGGTGGCCTTGACCCCCGCCCTGCTCGCCACCACTCCCATGTCCATCTACCTGCTGGTGCTGCTGGCGCTTTATGCCTTCCATCAGGTAAAGTGTATACTTATAAATGACATTGCATTATTTTGACAGGTGAACTCAACAAGTGCGATCTATACCGATTTTGAAAGAAAACTGATGACCCAAATATACATATGACCGTTCGACTCTTAGGAGCCCGCATACAGGCCAATGAATTTATTTTGGTTATCCGTCTAATTTTGTTAGTTATTTATGGCCGTATCAATCTTGATTTTATGTTTGCAGGTCTGCCTGTTCAGCATGTTCGTGGCTGTTATGGCATTCTTCGCCCGCGTGTCCGACCCTCTGGTGGGTGGCACGTACATGACATTGCTTAACACACTGTCCAACCTCGGCTCCAACTGGCCCAACACGCTGGCCCTGTGGGCTGTGGACCCGCTCTCCCTACGCAGCTGCCAGGGCCTGCCGCTCAACGCAACACAGGCCATGCTGGAGAATGTTTGCGACACGCACCACGCCAAGATGGTGAGATTCCATGCTTAATGTTGCATGACCCTGCTCAACACACACGCTCTCCAACTTGGACTCAAACTTAATAACCGATTTGGTTTATGTTGATTCTTCTCGCATTGAACAGCTTGGCTGTGGAATGATTTGCCGGCCTCTGTGTTTCCTCCCTCCTACAACATAGATATCTCCAAGACCCAGGTTTACTCCTTCCTTTCCTCAAAAAGTCCCTCCACACAGTATCCCCAATATTAGGACTCGTTCTTGTGTTAAACAGCTCGGCTGTGGAATGATTTGCCGGCCTTTGTTTTTCCTCCCTCCTACAACATGGTCTCTCCAAGACCCAGATTCACTCCTTCCTTTCCTCAAAAAGACCCTCCACACAGTATCCCCAATATTAGGACTCGTTCTTGTGTTAAACAGCTCGGCTGTGGAATGATTTGCCGGCCTTTGTGTTTCCTCCCTCCTACAACATGGTCTCTCCAAGACCCAGATTCACTCCTTCCTTTCCTCAAAAAGACCCTCCACACAGTATCCCCAATATTAGGACTCGTTCTTGTGTTAAACAGCTCGGCTGTGGAATGATTTGCCGGCCTTTGTGTTTCCTCCCTCCTACAACATGGTCTCTCCAAGACCCAGATTCACTCCTTCCTTTCCTCAAAAAGACCCTCCACACACCATCCCCAAATAAAACATAGGCCTCGAAGGAATTTATTTCCCCCTGGGTCCCCTGTGTGGAGTAAAAAACCAATTTAAAACAAAACATCTTTCAGCATGCTATGTTATTCACATTATAAGCTTATGGAGCTTAAAATTTTCCATTTAACAGTCTCAAAAGTAGGATAAGATCGAATACTGTTTGTTCCATATTGTACATACATATGTGGTTCAATTGTTCAATAAGAAAAAAGATTTCGAAGAACTAATGTTGGAACTCGTGCGAAGCTGGATATGTAGTAACTAGCATAAGCCTTGAAAACGGTTTGATCTTGAACCCAACTCTAATTATATTTTTATGTTGTGTTGCAGTTGTGTGCGGAGGAAGGGGGCACCTGTCATACCCACATCGACGGCTTCCACGTGGAGACCCTCATCTGCCTGCTGCTGGGGCTCTGCTGGCTGCGCTGGGGGCGGCCCGCTGTCAGGAAGCTCCAGCGACTCCCTCTGTCAAAGTGGCACCTGGCCAAGTACCAGAACTAGGAATAGCCACAATAAACAATTATTAGTCCTAAATCCCCCCCGGCTACTTCCCCTTCAGCCTCACAATGCTCCCTGAATATGGAATTCCAAAAAAACTTTATCTTGTTCCATGATATATCAACACACATGAATCGGCACTTTATAAAAGTAATTAAAAATATAAAAGAAAAAAAATGCTCAAAAATCTAATCTCACCTAACCTAATTAATCTTTTTTTTTTTAACTTGAAATAAATAATTTAAAAAAAGTTTAATTATTAGTTTGGTTAGGTTAGATTAGGTTTTCGGGCTAGTTTTTTTTTCTCTTTTTTTTTTACTTTTAATGACTTTACATCACTTTTAAAAAGTGTGCCGATTCATACGTGTGTTGATTTATCCGGCCATCACCACATCTATACGGCTGTCACACATGCGATTCACCAGCGGCTACCGCCATACACGGATGTCACAAATATGTGATCAATGAAGTTTCACTAAAACACATTATATTGTAGCATTGTAAAGTTTAAAATAATATGTTCAGAGATGAATCGATAGAAGCGTGTTGTGGGCGTGTCTAGTGTGCCTGAGGTAGATGACCTCAATTGTTCCTTATTTCGGGTAGAATGATAAAAAATTTCATAAATTAAATCTTGAAAAATTATCCTGTCTGGGATCTAGGAATCTTAGGTCTAATGTTAATTGGCGATATCACTTTTCTTTCAAATTGGTAAAAGATCACACTTCTAACAATATTCCCCGTTTCTATGTTCAGAATGAACAATAAATGTCGATTCTGAATACAATATCAGTTTTAATGTATACGGTTAATTAATAACACAATGTGTTACAATAAATCAATCAATTTTGAAAAAAAAATTTTAAACCAACAAATCAAAATGGCCCAGACATCGTCCTACGTTGTTCACAGCGCCATTACGTAGCATTGTGGAGAGATTGACAACTATTTTGACTTCATCTGATTCACAATGGAGTTCCTCATTCGGGATGCCATAGTTCCACTGGTTCCGGGCAGTTATGACATTTATTTTACTATATCAACGAGTTGAAACAACAACAAGAAATTGACTGGAGTTCCTCATTGGGGATGTTATAGTTCCACTGGTTCCGGGCAGTTGGTTGAACTCTAGTGAAGTTGTTCACACAAAAATAAAGAAAACACTGTTTTTCGCAAGAACAATTATTCTTAAACCATTCCAGAAATCCTGATGACCGAACGCATCAGAATCGATAATTAATTATTTTCATATGCTGTCAATGGTTACAAAATTTTCTTTTTCAGTCGATTGATATTGTCTTTTCTCATACAAACGGATTCAAATTATTACAAAAATTTCGATTTGAAATACTGCATATGAAAATTCTTATCCCAATTCCAACACATGATGCGGTTCTGCTAGATTTATTCCTGACTATGATCTCACATTTTACACTACATGTCATAGCATTAACGCTGAGGTTTCAACTTGCACTACATAATGTAGTGAAACTCTTACGAGGTTTTCCGACAGACCGGGAAAAAAAACTATGTATGTAGAAAAAAACAAATTATATTTTGGGATAAATTAGGTCATTTTTATATTTTCGTGCTCCAAGGGACAGAAAAACGAGGAACGGCTGCGTGGCCTGTTTCTTACAAAACTTAATTTTGGATTTTGAGGCCAAAATACCCATCTATCATGATCTTTTTTTAAATTAAAGGGATAGTAAATATCTAGTACGGATTAGAAGTATTTTATTTTTTTTACCTATTATATTATGAAATATAGGCCATTAAAGAATTCAATTTTTTATGATTTTTAGAGGCAACTTCGGAAATTATTTGCGGGTTAACGGTAGTTTTGTTTAATTTGTCATATTTGCTATATAAATATGATTATATAAAATAATTTTTTTTTTTTTTTACATCTTTAAAAAAACATTTTTTCTGGTCGATATTTTAAATTGTGTATGGAAAATTTGTGTTCCAATGTAAATTAGTCACTTTTAATTTTATATTTCATTATATTTTCATAGTAGAAGGGGTAATTTAAAAAAAAAAAAATTTATCAATAATTGCCAAAGTTGTCCCTAAAATCGTGAAAAATTGATTTCTTTAATGGCCTATATTTCATAATTTAAAACATAAATAAATTAAATACTTCTAACCCGTACTAGATATTTGCTATACCTTTTGGTTAAAAAAAAGATCATTCAGTTTGGGTGAGAATTTTGGCCTCAAATCCAAAGTTCAGTTTTGCATGAAATAGGCCGCGCAGCCGTTCCCCTTAAGTGGTTTTCACTATTTACCTGAATATTATGCCACATTGCAGGCTGCTTTTTACAACTGCGTGCTGCAAGAAACAATTATTTATTTATAAATAGATTAATTAAAAAAAATTATTTGTTATTAAAATATTCTATGTATATTGTGTTTTCGTTTACCTTCTGAAAAATATGCACCTGAATTTTGATATCTTACGTACTTACCTACTTTACTTTGACAAAGTAGACAGTAAATAAATATCAGGTGTGCAGGGAATGTTTACGAATTTTAAGAAAGTTGTAGAATATATGTATTTTTGAAAAAAATATGTTTATAGCTCTGCTGAAACCCTTATGAGGTTTTGGATGTGAAAAACCTTATTTATTATCAGTTTTCAAGGACCGAAAAAACAAAACTTCTGAAGTGTGAAAACTTTTTGTTTGGGTAATTTCCAAATCACAGACTGACATAGTTCCCCAGGCTTTAGACTAGTGGTGGGCGAAGCGGGTCGGTTTAGTGAGCCGGATCACTAAATCAGCTGTTTATAGTGTGCCGGTTCGGTGATCCGGCTCGATCGAATGACGGTTCGCATCCCTCCACACCATGCCCTCTCCCTCGCTCCCTTGGCCCTCCTAAAGACGTCCTTAAGACGCTCTTACACGATACTTTTTTTTGTCCATTTTTCATGTGGATTGTCTTTACAGAGAGCTGATTTAGTGATCTGGCTCACTAAATCGAGCCGCTTCGCCCACCACTACTTTAGACAGTAAAGCCGTGAGAGCTCTTTTTTGTCACATTAAAAAAAAAATATCTGAAATATTATACGTATTCATTTTGGTCAACTATAATTAATGATCCTGTTTTTTTTTTATCTGTACCATGAAGTGAAATTACAGTACTTTTGATCTAAATCGTTAAAGTATTAGTTACAATGATATAAAATTGCTGTTTATATTTATTATGTACCTGTACATATGTATATCAAATGAATAAATTTAATCTTATTACGCTACTTTTGGCTTTCAACGATCGGTGCCATTTTGAATTTTTTGACAATTGCCTGTTCTAATAATGGCCAACTAAATTTTCATCAGCCTTCAAGCATAACGATCGTGCTATTATGCAAGCATCAAAGCCATCACGAACGGCTAAACAAAATTTGATCAAACGTCAACACGGGCTGAGCATCAGCTGTTAATGGAGGTATTATTTGACGTGGCAGCAGTTAAAAAATTTCTAAACGGTGCTGATTATCAATTTGTGACAATGTCGATCTGGTCGATAAACTGCCAAGACATTATTGTAATGAATACTTTTGTGAATATTGCTTTTTTTTAAGGTTTATCGCAATAGCACAATTGAAATAATTGAAAATTGAAGTGCTCAAGGCATCCTGCCGAAAGCTCCGCTGTACTCTACCTCTTTCTCATAAAAAAAAGATGTAACAGAAACAGACGGTACAACGGAGATCTCCGTGGCAGGACCATCCATACAAGTTAGAATTGAATAATTATCCATTATAGTTAATTGTGTGACATGTAGTTTTTTTTAACAGAGGCGGGATATGGAAAAGGCAATCGAGGCGCTGACCCCAAGTGAGATATCCGAAGTGATCCAAAATGGAAAACAGTTCAAAATTCTAAAAGCATAAAAAATAGCTTCCTAGTGTGCCCTGTTTGATCTTTGTATAAGAACATATCAATCAAATGTGTCACAATATTCCCTGTTTTAGGAAGCTAACAGGGATTTTAGCTTCCTAAAACAACTTTTCTTAGGCGCCTCCCTCAGTAATGAGCTGGTAGAGAATCGATATAAACCGGGTGCAGCTAAAATATGGGTAATATTACACTATGCCTCACTGCGTGGACTCTCATATGGGTCTGCAGATGTCAGTATACATATTTGTAGCCGTTAAACTGTCGGTATTACAGATTTCTGTTTTATCTTTCTGCCATTAGGCATATTGTCGAATGAGTCAAGTATCGTTGTGTAATTTTACATTTGTTCACAATGCTTTTGTGATATCATTAATGTGACTAATTAATAAATCCCTAAGAATATTTTAAAAGTGTGTTTTAACTAAAAGAAATGTTATTCATAAAAAAGTTTATCAAAACTCCTTTAAGTGATCTCGACCGTGACACAATAGTATCGAGAAGATACTGAAACCGCATACCGGTTGCCTGTATACTGGAAGTACGCAATACCGTTCCCGTGCCATGTACGGGCTCCATTAAAAATATATGGAACCGATCGCTCCCGGTATCACACATTTTTACAGCACTCGGCTTATATTGATTCTTTACCGTCCCATGAGGGAACTGCCTTAAACATGAGTATATCTTGCAAGGAAAAATGAAACAAGTCAAAATTGTGAAACTTTTATCGAAATTCTTGCCATGCTCTGAATCGCATTATAATGTGATTCAGATCATGGCAAGAACAAAACGTTGTGTGTATTCATTTCATTAAAGCTTATAATATTGACTCATTCCCGTCTTTCTTTTGTACACAGATATTACAGCCTGCTTCCGAAAGTTGAAAATATTGAAAAAATATCTCTTTATTGGGAGGGTGTGATTTTGAATGGGTAAATCGTAAATAAGATTGGACCCAACACCGTCCCTTGAGGAACTCCCATATTGTTTTCCATTGGTTCTGATACTGATTTGTGCCCTTGGTGTCAAATTGCCCCATCCCTACTCTGCATTTGTATTGAAATGGTGCTGACATAGACTAAGTTTAAGAAAGCGGAATATAAATCACATTAAACCAAAGGGAATGTAAAAAGGCTAACTTGTGATTTGTTTCTATCTGTATGTAATTTATTGTTTTAAAACACGGTGACGGTTCATTTTGTGCATCTGTTTTATTTTTTCTCACTTTTCTAAGAAATCATTTCGTTATTATGACATTTCAGAAAATATGATACAAATAACTATGTACATAATTACAAATTTTAATCAAAAGATTCCTCCATACATAATATTTTTACATAACAAAGTATGTGTAAACCCAAACTGCCATGTATAAAAATAAATCGGCTGTAAAATGTCTACTAGTGTTATGTTTTTAACTTAAGTAAATTAATTTTATTTGTTTGTATTAAAACTATACTCAAAATGAAGAAGTACAAAATGCGTATTTAAAAAAATGCGTTAATCCAATATTTTTCTGACAATCTTATTTTTAATTTACACAAATTCTAAATGTGTTAATTTTTTTATAATTTTCGACAATCGATTGAATTTTCCTTAAAAAAATATCTCATTCAAGATCCAAAAATATTATTGTCAGAAAAGTATTTAAAATTTTTGCATATAAATTTAAGTGTGACGTTTTTGTTTAAAATTAAAGCAGATTTTGATTGCAAGGTTAAACACTTTTTCACCACAAATATGTTCTAACATTCCTTGTTTTGTTGAACATTGGGAACAAATAATTCAATATTCCCTGTGTAATGTACACTAGTGGTGGGCGAAGCGGCTCGATGATCCGGATTACTGATCCGGATCACTCACTACAGGTTCGCTGATCCAGCTCGATTGAACGACGGTTCGAGTCTCCCCGCACCATGCCCTCTCCCTCGCTCCCTTGGCCCTCCTAATGACGTCCTTAAGACGCTCTTACACGATACTTTTTTCGTCCAGTTTTCATGTGGATTGTCTTTACAGAGAGCTGATTTAGTGATCCGGCTCACTAAACCGAGCCGCTTCGCCCACTGCTAATGTACACTATCAGCATGTTTGTGACTTAATTATATACATTTAACCTGATCTACGCGGCTCGCATGTATGATCCATCGGCGGCTATCCCCTTACGCAAATGTGGTCTACGAAGTTTCACTAAAACACATAATATGGACATACATTGTTTTTTTTTTACACTAAGAGGAACGGCTGCGTGGCCTGTTTCATACAAAACTTAGTTTTGGATTTGAGGCCAAAATATCCACCCCAAACTGAATGATCTTTTTTAAATGAAAGGTATACTAAATATCTAGTACGGATTAGAAGTATTTTTTTTTTTTTTTATGTGTTTAGGCCATTAAAGAAATCAATTTTTTATGATTTTAGAGGCAACTTCGGAAATTATTTGCGGGTTAACGGTAGTTTTGTTTAATTTGTCATATTTGCTATTTAAACATGATTATATAAAATAAAAAAAATAAAAATTTTCATCTTTAAAAAAACATTTTTTCTATGTTTTCAATTATGTATGGCAAATTTGTGTTCCAACGTAAATTAGTCATTTTAAATTTAAGTCCATCATAATCCTGATTTTAACACTTTTTAATTTTATATTTCATTACATTTTCATAGTAGAAGGGGTAATTTTTTTTATCACCGTTAACCCCCAAATAATTGCCAAAGTTGTCTCTAAAATCGAAAAAAAATTATTTCTTTAATGGCCTAAATTTCGTAATTTAAAATATAAATAAATAAAATACTTCTAATCCGTACTAGATATTAGCTATACCTTTTGATTAAAAAAAAAATCATTCGGTTTGGGTGAGAATTTTGGCCTCAAATCCAAAATTCAGTTTTGTATGAAACAGGCCGCGCAGTCGTTCCCCTTAACTCCACACGGGAGACCCTGAGGGAAATAATTTCCCCCAAGGCGTATATCATCTTTGGGGATGCTGTGTGTCAAAATGTCTCTTGTAGTTGGTTAGATTTCGTTGAAAAGGTTAATGTCGAATTATTAATTAAAATTTGAAATTAAAACTTATCAAATAACAATATACATCGGTTATTGTAATCAAATAAATTTGCAGATACGATACTTTGTGTGGAGTGTGTTGAAATTTTTTTTAAAGGTTGTTCTTGGTTGGATGCTTTGATTTACAATTAATGTTTGGTTGTGTGATTCATAAAATATTTGTAAAAATTCTCCTCGCATTATTGATTTATTTTATATTCCAATGTTATGGTAATTATTATTTCACATAAAAAGGCATTTTCCAGGATTACAACCTCTTTACATATTTGTTTTAAAGACAAGAGTGGATGAAGGTGTTATCTTACAATTTTAATTGGATAAAGTTGTTATGTAGCTATTTTTTATTTTTTTAAAAGGAAGAGAAATATTCCCTGTTTACGAATGACCTGACAATATTTCAAAATCTCCTAATACCATTACAGTAAGCGGAAGATGTTGCTTGTGTCGTAATGGAGGACTTAGCCAGCCGAGGAATTGAACTCACAACGCCTGGGCGAGACCCAAACGCGATGCCAACTCAGCCACTGATCGGTATATTTCACTCAATGGGTTTTGATGGTAATTCTTAAAAATGCCAACGATTGCGGCCTCAACCGGATTGTCAACATTTGCATATAACTATTGTAAATAATGTTGATGTTGACACAAACAAAAATAATAAATAACGATCCCAACGTTGGGGAGTTCCGACTGTTGGAATGTTGGAACTGAAAATACATTCATAGTTACTTTACTTGCCACCGTCAAAATCGGTTGACGCTAAGTATCGAATGGGAAAAACAGAGACGTCTAGTAGGAAGGCAAATAGCCAAAAGACCATTCCAAGTTGTGCATAATATCATTCACGAAGTGTAAACTGTTATGCCTTTTTATTTATTTGGCGCCAAGACTACCAAAATGTACAGGGTGTATCCGGTGGCAGAATTAGGATTTAAAATTTAAATTAAAAATAATGTGCAAAGGATATACATTTATTTCAATAACTATTACAAAGAAGAGATGTGCGGATTTTATTTGTTAAAAATTATTTCGTCTAAATGTAGACCGTCACGTCGGACACACTCTTGGAATCTGGCCTCAGTATTTCGTGCCACTCGCTGGAGAAGCGACGTCGAGATGCCATTAACTTCGCGAACGATATTTTCTTTTAGTGCAGAGATGGTTGCGGGGTCGGTTTCATACACTTTACTTTAAAGGTACCCCCACAGAAAAAAAGTCCATAGGAGTGAGATTTGGCCAGGGGATGTCACCAAAACGGCTAATCAATTTTTTAGGGAACAAATCACGAAGAAGTGCCATCGTCTCTAGCAGTGTGAGGCGTGGCGCCATCTTGCTGGAACCATGTGTGTGAAGTGGAGGCAGGATATTCTCTCATTTTTGGCAAAAAATAATCGTTACTACATCTTAAGTACGTACTTATTATAGGATCTTAATTCTGCCACCGGACACCCTGTACATAGTCATAGACTATGTTGTGTTGAATTGTATTTGTGTCTCGTTACTGATTTTATGAAGTATATCCAACTGTTGATGCAAATTTTTATCAAAAGCGTTGAGCATTGAGTATGTTATGTACGTATTTGCATAACTACTTTGATAAATAGTTCCTTGGATATTGTATGCAAAAAAATATGTTGACATCAATAATTTACTCATAATTTCAATATTATAACGTGACACCTTTATCTACTCGTGTTTTCATTAATTAAAAAAAAACACAAATAATATTGTGAAAAGTTTTAAACTAAAGCCTGGAAATTATAAATGATTTTTGGCTAAAAATTGTCACAAAAATGCACAGAAATCATTGTTTCCTAGTCAAATAAATGCCTGAAATTGATGAATTAATTCATTGTACATAAATCTACATTCCTTTTTTAGTTGTTAATTTAACCAATCTAACTTGGTACATTTTTTTTTTTTACTATAAAAATCATTTATTATTTTAAAATCTGATTTAAATAGTACACTCCTTGATATTTTGAATATATATTTATTGATGTATTCTGTATTTAATATTATTTCTTTGCAATGTATTGATTGCCCTCTAATTAAAATAATTATCTCTGTTTTAGAATGAAATTATGTATTATTTTTTTATTTGCTACAAAATTCTTACTCGTTTTAGGGGGTATTTCACCACTTCTGATTAGCACTACTCGTTGAGTAGCATAGGTATATTATTTGTTTCACCTCCGCTGAGTAACGCTGCCCGTCAAGCAAATGCCTGTTTTTACCGCCATGTTAATCCTATGAAGTTACTTGATGAGTGGTTACTCAGAGGTGGTGAAATACTCCCTAACTGCCAATTATATTTATTTTCTTTGTCGTAACAAATTTGTCTTAAATATCTCGAAATCTGCATAATAAATTCTGTTTATTAAAATATTGCTAACAAAAACTGCCGACTTACAATTTTTGTTTGGTTTTGTAAGCACTGAGCATTTTTTATACAATATTGTATAGATTTGTAAAATTTAATACGTAGAGTATTAATTTTGTTGATGAAATAAAAATTATTTATGTATCGATTGACTTTTATTCACACAATTTTTTTAGTATTTCAAGTTTTTTTTCTATTCCCAAGTGATATAAAAAAAACTTATTTATTTCTCATTGAAAAATATTTAGGTTGAGTAAGTTATAAGAGAAGTCTGTGAAGGTTAATTTATTTGAATAAAGAACTGCCTCGCAGATTAACTGAGCCACTTGTACGCATTATTGACATCAATTCCAAATCGTTTTTACGATTTATAAAAATCATCCACCTTCATGAGTTTGAAAACATAAATAAAACTTTTAAAAGTGGTTTTAATACATTATAAATTCTCTTTGAACTGAAAAAGTTAATGATGGAAGTGGCCCATTAGATTAACGTCATATATTATGATCACAAGTATATATATATATTTTTTTTTATGTGAATAAGTCTGCACGAAGTCCCACCTGGCCGAATCAGTTTGGACTATGGCATCCGCAATTGGGTTTGTTGTGAAGCTGATGGAAGTGAGAGGGAAAGAGGAAAGTTCTGAAATACCTGACTATTCCAACAGCTAAATTCATTTGAAACATCGTTTCTGAATGATGGTCTTTCACCAGGACGATGCTGAGAGTGACACTCTGGGGACCAATGTGAGATGTTAAGGGGAACGGCTGCGTCGCCTGTTTCATACCAAACTTAATATAGGATTTAAGGCCAAAATACGCATCCAAACTGAATATTTTTATAATTCAAGGTTTAGTAAACATCTTGTACGTATGAGAAGTATTTTGTTTATTTTTGTTTTGAATTATGAAGTATATGCCATGAAAAAAAAGTCAATTTTCATAATTTTAGAGGTAATTTTGAAAATTATTTCCGGGTTTATTGTATTTAAAAAAAAAGTCTTATTTGAAATCTAAATATGATTAAGTAAATAAAAATATTTTAAAAAAACATTTAAAAAAAATTGTTTTTTCAGGTCGATATTTTAAATTGTGTACGGAAAATTTGTATTCCAACGTAAATTGGTCATTTTTAATTTAATTTAAAGTCTGTCATAGTGATTATTTTAATATATTAAAAAAAATATATTTAGTGTTTATTATATTTTCAAATCAGATAATATAAAACTTTTTTTTAAATCACCGTTAGCTCCCAAATAATTGTTAAAGGTGCCTCTAAAATCGCGAAAAATCAATTCCTATAGTGGCCGATATTTCATAATGTAAAACAAATATAAATAAATTACTTCTAATCCGTACTAGATATTTACTATACTTAGGTAGATCATTAGGTTTAGGTGAGTATTTTGGCCTCAAATCCTAAATTAAGTTTTGTATGAAACAGGCCTCGCTGCCGTTCCTCTTAACTGCACATGCATTCAAAAACCATCATTGATTAAGGGCCAGCACTCAAAAATTACCCTAAACATCACTTTATGGGTTGCTCACTTAAGTAATAGGTACCACAAATAATTTATCTGTAAATTCTACATAGGTAGTTTGAAAATGTATAAGGTTTCAAAGGACAAGAATTGTAAATTTTAAATTCTATGAAATACATATCAAAATCTTTGAAGATAGGTGCAGTTCGAAAACCTTTGAATGTTTTACCTAAAATTCGAGTATGTATTACATATGGGATTTAAAAGATTACAGTTTGAAAATTATTGCATTTGAAACCTTGTACATCTTATTAATTGTTTTTATGTTTAATTCGTAGAACTACATTTAATTTTAAAAATTAAAATGTGGGTATGAAATTACTTATTAAAAAAAATAACGTTGGAATAAGTTTTCGCAGACATGCAGGTTGATATTTCGCACGTAGTAATTATGTTATAGACAAAAATTCGAAAAAGCTTCCGCCAAACATTTGAAAAAAAACGCAATGAAGCAGATTAGTATTCAGAATATATTCGATATACCAATATGTGGTGAAAAAATTTACTGAATGAAATTTGTAAAAATGATTTTAAAAATGCATATATGTATCTAAAAATTTTAAAATGTGATTTTTTAAACTTTTAAACAACATAATGAGTAATACCCCCATACACACAATTTTTTTTTGAAGGTATATCTTTATTTGAAAAAAAAAAAAATAAATAAATAAAAAAAAAATAAAAAAAAAAAAAAAAAAATAAATAAAATAAAATAAAATAAAAAATAAAAAAACTTTTACATCTTCCTAATTACCCGTATAGTATTTACAAATAAATCATTTGTAGTATTTCTTGAGTTAGCAACCTGCAAAGTATGTATTTTTGGTTTTAAATTCAAAAACCTTCATATCTTTATTTCACTTATTTATGCTATAAAATGTTTTTTTAATAAAAAAATCATATTAAAAAGAAATTACACCATGAATTTACGGTTTCAAAATTATAAATAATAATTAATTAGTCTCTCTATGTCACAAAAGAATTAGTTTTTTTTTTATATCGGTTTTTACACATTTTTTTAGTAATCAAAATATGTACTTACCTTTTTGATCTGTAAAATTGCGGATGCTACTTGTATTGTGTGTACTGGTATATTAGAGCAAACATATTATTCTTCTAGCATTATGAAAACATAGATACAACATAGACCTACGAGTGTGGTCATAAACTTTTAGAGATGCTTTTACATCTCTAAAATGGTCTTGAATAAATAATAGTTTGCGAATTTTTACAAGATCTCTTATCTTTTTATGTTTCTGATGATAATTACATGTGAAGATAGGTAAGTACTTAAATTTATACAACTTGATAAGTTTTATGTTTTTCATGAGATTATGTTTTTTTTTAATAAATATTTTAGGGTGAAGATGGTAAGCAAATTTTGATAAATTTTGTAGAAAAATCTAGTTTTTTTTTTAACAGGGCTTAGAAAACACGGCATTTTTTTTGGAGTAGGTACCAAAACATGTTTTTGTGCTAAATTTTATGGTATTCTGAAAATTTGAAATGTCACCTTTTTTTTGTGTGTATACCACACAAGTCCCAGTTGCTCTCAACCGGCTGGAGCCAGTGGAGACTATGGCATCCCCATTCGGGGTATGGTGTAAGGCTGAAGGTATTGAGGAGGAGAAGGAGATAAGAGAGACAAAGGTGGGGAAGCACCTGGTTATTCAGATCTGGTCACCAAACATGCTAAAGCCATTTCAAGCAACATTTCGATTCTGAATGGTGGTCTTTCACCAGGGCGATACTGACAGTATCTATCACTCTGGAACATGCCGCAAATACGCTACATAATATTTTTTATTAATAAATTGTGATTTAATACAAATTAATCAAATAAAATTTACTTGAACATGCCGGGATTTGAGCCCGCGACCTCCGGATTCATAGCTAAGGATCGTAATCACTCAGCCAAGGAGGCCATCATCCAATAACAGTCGAAAGGAGTTAGTTTATTTATTATTATTCCTTCAACAGCATTCAGTAGTAATTTCTTAAAGGTTCAACAACATTAAGGACGGGTCGTTTCAGGGAATTTCAACGTTTCATCAAAATTTCATAGTTAATATTCAAGTACTGTTATTATTACATTATGGACCAGTTATTTCACAGTGCTTGAATAATAACAGAATTTGATTAGAGCTTTCACAGAACTTGAATATTAACTTTGAAATTTTGATGAATCGTTCAAGTTTATCGAAACAACCCGCACTAACAATCAATGTGGTTTTCACAAACCCAAACCTGGGAGTGCCCATAATGTATTGAATGAAAGATCTCTAAATATTTTGAACACTGTACGAGAAATGAACATGCAACCTCAAGACTCAAAGTCCACTTTGACCACTAAACTGCGGAGGCCAACAGTTTTTTGAAAAAGAACTGAAACCAATGAAAATTCAATATACTTTTTTCGTAAAAATATAATTTTATAAGAGAAGGTATCGAATTTCTTCATCATAGTCACTGAACAATTAATTCCTAGAAGTGAGATCTATACTGATTCGAATGAAAACTGATGTCGCCAATTTATTAGTGAAGATTTTTCGACTCCTGGGCCCCAGACAGGCTGATGAAATTATTTTCATGTTCAAGAAAGATTTTCGATATTTGAAAACGTTTGATCAACTTCAGCAGAGGTACCTAAGGAACAATTGATCCTACTTCGGGCACACGGACACGCCCACAGCACCCTTCTATCGGTTTATCTCTTCAGCGAAAAAGTGATAGTATTTTTCTTTTATTACAATTTTTAGTTTGAAATGTTAAACTGTTTATTTTCCTTTTTTCCCGAACGACTCCTTTTAAGGCGATCCACTGGCTAAAATTCCAAAGAAATCACGCGCTCCTTATGCAGGTGGCGACAAGGTTGAAAGTCCCGCTTAACATTGGCCGCATGTTTCGATTTACGCAAAAAAACCATCACCAAAATGCGTGTTTTATTCTATTTTGTAAAGCTCCGACATAATTATTAAAATGTTTTACGGTCATATTCTAAAAAAACTTAATTTAGCATAATGAACAATACGACAATATCGGAAAAGGGGTACGTAAGAAGGAGAGTCTGTCTGAGAGGAATGTCTGATACTTTATTTTTTTCTAGGCTTATAAAAAGACACACCTAAAAAATGCCTGGTTCAACGAAAGGCCAAGGTGTGTTCTACTTGCAATATTTAATTTAATCACTTACGATATTTCTAGGCCATCAAATTCTCAAACCGAAAATACATGATTTTGCATTACTTTCCATTGCACCGCCTTAATGGAATTACTGTTTTTTAATGGCTCCGTTCTAAAGATTAATCGACTTTCAGATATAGTTTGAGATTCCCACACATCTGCCCTGATGATGGATACTGTAAGGCTGTCTGAAGCGTTGGCCAACGAAGGAGGAAGCGCAATGCGGCATACTACCCCAAAGATCATTCACGATATTTTAAAACTAGTTCAGAATAGCCAGTTAGGTACCTATCTCTCAATATTCTCTTGTCGCTCAATCAATTAAAGATTTTCTCAACCTCATTACTAAAATGTCTTATTACTTGGTATAAGTCAGGAGGTAATTAATGAGTTAGGGAAAATATTCATGATTCAGGAGGCCAAGTCTGTATCTTTTGCGTCAGCTAAAGCAAGTTAAATCGGCCATAAACAACACAATTTAACGGTTTTCATAAACGCATCATCATCCCTTGCGTTTGCGTTACAGTTTTCTCTCTCAACGTAAAGGCAAACTCTAGCTTGTTGACACGATACGGACTGCCAAACTGTCAAAATGTGTTGTTTATATCCAATTTAACTTGCGTTAGCTAACGCAAAAAATATAGACTTAGGCATCTGGTTAGATTGGGAAACAAAAACAAGCAACTATTTAACTTACGTCTAGATTTTCTCGTACCTCATGCTGACATATTGCGGTAACGTAACACCTAGAAACATTTATATATAATATAATAGAAAGTACATAATATTGCATAATAACTAATGACAATTGAGAATATTTAAAAAACTGAAAATAATTAATATTAAAATGTGTACATGCGCTATTATGTCTTGTCAAGTCGATATTAGTTCCCAACGAGGCAGATTGCCTGTTCTAAGGAACCAAATGCTTCAGTTTTGCGTGGTTTAAGATGTATTTGGTAATATTTAATCTATTTTTTTAAGTGTGTTATGAATAAATTCAAGTGACATTTTTTAATAATTTTTCAGAATTAAGACATTTTGACAACAGGTTTCCGTGTATTTATAGTTTTGATTGCGGGATTTCCGGATGAAACCCGCGGTATGAGCCCTCATGCACTGCAGTGCGTATATATCTGTTTTTTTTCTAAAGAGTTACAGTCAACAAACCAAATAGAGTAATAAAATATTTTTGTGAACTTGCAAAAATATTGATTTACTCTACTATACACTAAAAAAATATAGGTGTAAATTTAGGTAGTTTTACTATGACAGTTATAATGTTTGTTCACATCAAAGCCTCAACCTCACCTCTCTTCTTAACTATTTGGCAAAAACAAACAGAAACTTTAGTTCTTTGTTTGAACAATCATTATATTTTATGAGTTGGAATGAATGACGGTGATATAATAGTTTACATAGTTTATCTTATTATTATGATTTTAGAATGGTTTCAGTCCAGGAACTTAAAACTCGGGAACTTCAAGAACTGAAAAAAATAAATTATTGTGTTTTTTTTTAATAATGAGATTTTTTTAGATTTTCCTAAGCACAGATAATAGAATCAAGGAAGATAGACTATGAACCATTAGTGAAAACTTGAAAATTTCGTGTAACAACGCGAATTTTGTTGACTTTATTTTTTTAATTTGTTCACGCGATTTTCTGGTATTTTAAAATAAGAAAGTAAGATTTTTTTAAATATGTATACCGCACAAGAGTCCCAACCGTCTGGAGCCAGCGAGACTATGGAATCCCCAATTGGGGAATCTTATAAGGCTGAAGGTATTGGGGAGGGGCAGGAGGAGGGGAAGAGGGAGGTGGGGAAATACCTGGCTATTCAGATCTAGTCAACAAACACGGCTAAAAGCCATTTCAAGCAATGTTTCAATTCTGAATGGTAGTCTTTCACCAGAGCGATACTGAGAATATCTTCCACTCTGGAACGTGCGCAAATATAATTTATATTATTTTTAAATGAATTAATTGTGAAACAACACAAATTAATTAACCGCCCTGCCTTTGGGTTATTTTTCAAAAAGTAGGCAAAAAAACATCGGTTTTTTTTTCCACGTGCTTGGAGTATCACTGATTAGCGGCGTGACTTGTATGGGAGAATACGAAAACAACCGAACACATCCGTTAGCTTCGGCTTACCTCGGCATACTAAAAGCGATGACGCAGGAACGAACTTGATGTATACGACGTATCACGAACGTTTTGTGGGTTTCGGTTATCGTTATTTTTTAACCTGAACGTACGGGATACGGTTTGTTGCGTTCGGGCGATGATATAGCGGCTGTATCACGTACGTTCGTATGGTTAGGGCGGTTAAATAAAATTTACTTGCGCACGCCGGGATTTGAACATCACTATTACAAAATACTACCGTTATTGCTGAATAATAATGCCAATTCTTCTAAAAATAACGCGAATTTCGCAACAAAATAACGCAATTCTTTTATGCCCCTAACCATTAGGTTTTGTGTATGAAGCATTTGGCACCGCGCAGTACAGACACATAACGTGGCAGGCACGGCAAAATTAGTTGCTCACATTATCTATGGACACATTCATGCACAGTGTAATGTGAATATGTGTAATGCCGTGCCTGCCACCGTACGTGTCTGCATACCTTTCATTCTCCGCCACTTTGATAGTGCAGTTTGGCCTCAGATCATATATATTATATTATATTCTATGATCTGAGAGTTTGGCGGTAGCTTGGCGACAGTCGGCTTTGTCATTCAGTAGAGTGCATTGCTCTATTACCAAAGGTAGACTGTGTGTAGTTTTTCGGGTTTAGGTAAGAATTGTGCATTGATTATTTGAAAATGAGCATTTTATCATCATCTTCCGCCGATTATTGCGGCCACCTGAATAAATCAGTCCAAATTTATGAATGCAAGGCTGATGTAAGCGTAGTGAGCAAGATTAAGAAAGGGATGCTTAGATGGTTTGGGCATGTAGAGCGAATGAACGAAGAGAGGAGTGTAAGGAGAATATATGACGCGAATGTGAATGGAAGAAGAAGCCGGGGACGTCCGGGGAAGACATGGCACGATCAAGTGAATCAAATACTTGAGTCGGGCCATGTCAAAAGTCGGAATAATAGAAGATAATGTATGAATGTGAATGAAGCAAGAAGTGTATGCCAAGATCGAGTTGTTTGGCGGTCCGTCCTCTCTGCCTACCCCTGCGGGCAAACGGCGTGATGGTTAGTTAGTTAGTTAGTTTGTCGTATCTTTTAATGGTTCGTTTTTCATGGGGTAGGCACAGATTTTCAGCCTTTATGGTCTGCACGCTACTGCTCTTATTGAGCTGGTGGCTGCTTTGAAGTTCCGATCTGAATAAATAAAATTGGAATATAAACTAGAGTATTCTGAAAAAAATACACAAACACTGCTTTATAATTTGATAAACTAGATTGCACGTTTTTGCATTTTTAGCAAAGTTATTTTGTCGAGTAAAATAAAAATAGTTTAATAAATGGTATTTCTGATCCATGATCGCAACGTTACAACCATCGTGGACTTTGAAATATTAAATTAATTGTAAAAAAAAAACAAAAAGCCGCCATTATGTTTGCTTCATATTATTCAATTGTTTAGTTATTAAAACAAGTGTTGCGAAGGTAATGGATAATACAAATGAATATAATATTAATTGACTACCCCTGTTGGTCTATGATGCAGAATAGCCGAAATAGACCGTACAGAATCATATAAAAAGGCCTCAGAACTCCATCAGACCAAAATCTATTTTTCTGTTTAGTTGAACGGAATAGGAACTTTCAAAATGGTGTCCAAGATGATGTTTATTGTAATCGTAGGAGCCAGCCTGTGGGTAAGTTTTTAGAAAATCATTAAAATATTATTTTTGTAGAGTTCGCTGTATTGATTTATTTTAACAAATAAAATTTTGCCTTAGATAATGCTAAAAAATTAATATTTAAAAAAAAAATTATAATTGACTTTACATAACTGATTTTAGCAAATTTTGTGAAACGCTTTTGGACATTCTTTTGAAAGATTATATTTTTACATATAAATGAACATTTTAAAAACCATTTAATTTTTTAAATTTCACCATCGACAAGTAGGGTAATATTTTTATGATATTGAAATAGATTGTATATTTACATTAGTTACAAGTTACGTAAATAAAGTCACATTACGCTTGAATCATTGAATACTTAATTTTTAAAGTGTTCATATGGTGAGTAATGTAATTATAATAAGTTAGTAATAAGACTGAAAAGTTATAATTTCTCAGTTGCTCGAGATTTGTACCTATGGCCCACTTTTTTGTACCTTTTGTTATACAAGTATTGCTCGTGTAGAGAAGGGAAGTGTACATATTGCGTTTATATAATAATATTTCCTAAAAGTGTACTTGAAAAATGTTTTCATGATAATTATGTGTAAATGCTAAACATCAGCAAGTAGACACATTGAAACAAGCTAAATCATCAAAATGAAAGGTCTGAGACTCTTTATTAGAAGGTTATCACTATTATTAGATAATTAAGGAAGGAAGTAATGCAAAATCGTTTCGGTTTGAGAATTTGTTGGCCTAGAAATATCATAGGTGATTGAATTAAATATTGCAAGTAGAACACACCTTGGCCTTTCATTTAACCATGCACTTTTTTGGTATGTCTTTTTATAAGCTTAGAAAAAAATAAAGTATGAGACATTAAAAAAATGTTTAAAGTGCAAAATCTCCTACTTATGAACACCTTTTCACATATTTTCGTATTGCTCATTAGGGTAAATAAAGTTTTTTAGAATATGACCGTAAAACATTTTAATAATTAGGTCTGAGCTTTACAGAATTGAATAAAACACGCATTATGGTGATGTTTTTTTTTGCTGAAATCGAAACAGGCGGCCGATGTGCAGCGGGATTTTCAACCTTGTCGCCACCTGTATAAGGAGCGCGAGATTTCTTTAGAATTTTAGCCGGTGGATGCCTGTTCCATACATAACTTAATTTTGGATTTGAGGCCAAAATACCCATCCAAACTGAATGATATATTTTTTAAATTAAAGGTTTAGTAAATATCTAGTATGTATGAGAAGTATTTTTTATTTATTTTGGTTTTATATTATGAAGTTTAGGCCACGAAAAAAAAACAATTTTCGTAATTTTAGACACAACTAAGAAAATTATTTGCGGGTTTATTATATTTAAAAATAAAAATGATTACGTAAATAAGAATATAAAAACAAAACATTTAAAAAAAGCTTTTTTCGGGTAGACATTTTAAATTATGTATGGCATATGTGTGTTCCAACGTAAATTGGTCGTTTTTAATTTAATTTAAAGACCACCAAAATGTTTATTTAAAATTTTATATTTCATTATATTTTCAAAGCAGACGGGGTAAAACTTTTTTTTTTTAAATCACTGTTTTTTTAAATAATTGTTAAAGATGGCTCTAAAATTACGAAAAATCAATTCCTTTAATGGCCTATATTTCATAATTTAAAACAAAAATAAATAAAACGCTTCCCATGCGTACTAGATATTTACTAAACCTTTAATTAAAAAAAATATATCATTAGGTTTAGGTGAGTATTTTGACCTCAAATCAAAAATTAAGTTTTGTATGAAACAGACCGCGCAGCCGTTCCTCTTAAATGGCAGTTTATTATAATAGAAATCGGGCTACTTCCATCCACTACATAGGAACATAACAGACAAAATCCCATTTTCAATTTGCAGTGCGCACGCAGGCGCGGATCTATATACCTCTTTACCACACGTCACAAAGTTGACACTCTTCTTCACTTTCATATTATATATTTGTAGGGAACTGGAGAATCCATCACCAACGTGTTCAACTCCATCTCCAGGCAGATCACGCGGCTGGAGGACGTCGAGCCGGGAGCTTGCACCGTGGCCGGGACCTTCTGCTCCTCTTGCACCAGCGTGTCCGAGTGCATCGACCTCGGCAACGGAGACTTCCTCAGGCAGGACGGCGTCTCCACCTGCGACGGCGGCAGCTGCTCCAACGTCACCGGATACTGCACCATGAACCCCAACCCCGACTGCGACCTGAACATGAAGGATTACTCTCTGGACTGCCGTCAGATCGGACTCTTCCCTCACCCGTTTAACGCTTCCAAGTATTTCATTTGCTCTCCGAACGCGACGGAACCCACCAAACCAGAACTCGCCGCTAAACCCTTGACTTGTCAATCAGGGTATGCCTATGACGTGTACTCTGGCCTCTGCAGAGTGAAGCTTTCTCCGAACACGTATGGCGATCTAGTGATCCCACCCTGCAAGACCACATCTCGCGGGGCGATCCCGAACCACCCCAGCATGTATTTCATCTGCCTGAAGAAAGTGCCGACAGACACGGTGTTCTCCCCGCAGTTGTTCTTGTGCGGCAACAACCAGTTCTATAACAACGCGACCAAGGTCTGCCAGGAGAGGTCAGGCTCCATAGTGGACGGGAAGTGCGTCAGCAAGGCTCTATTCTATGACAGCACGGCCTGCGGGGGCTACACGGAGTGCGTCAACGGCACCGTTCCCATCAAGCGGACTTGCTCAGGGGGCTGGTATTTCGATGAGAGGAAGGCGGCTTGCACGATCTACAGTTGCCTCAACGTCAAGAATTAAATGCACATTCATTCACATTTTTTAAAATAATTTTGCACGTTAGTCAATCGTTTGAATGACGATGACAATGATACGTGTTATACATTTCAAAGGAAGGTTTTCAAACGTGGAAACTTTTCATGACAAAACTACAAAAAAACCCAACAAAGTTGGCTCTTGCAGTTTGCCAAGTAACAGATTGTGAACTAAAAAAAAATAGTAAAGTATAACTGCAGTAAAATCTAAACATGAGGCGGATCCTTTTCATTTATTTTATGTGAATAAATATATTGATAATAAAGTGTATTGAACATAAAGGAACAAAACTGTTTTTTAAGATTATCCGCTAAAACCTTTCAACAAATTAACAAATTTTTCATTTATTGTTTTATAGCTAGTTAATCATTTTTTAGTAACATACAAGAGTAATATTTTCCGAAGCCAATGGAATTATGGCACTTTTCTGGTTTCGACTTAATATTAAAAGTAGGGTCTTACGAGTATGGAATTTTGTTTCCATGTAAATACCTACATATTATCTTTATTTCGTATTGTTGCAAAATGTACATGATTTCCCTCAAAGTCTCCAGTGCGGAGTTAAAAAATAAAAAAAAGGGTCTTCTCCGACCTACTACTCACTCCTATCGGAGGTTGGTTATGATAAGAGTAATCTTCACCGTACAGAGTACAGTGCGTAAAAACTCAGCAGAATCCGATTTTTTTATCAACCTGTAAAACCAACCAAAGTAAAAAGCGTGAGTATAAAAAATACAAATTGAACGTTTTACCGATTTACCTGTACAGAAAATAAATAATTAATAAATCCCTATTAATGAGTCAAGTCCTTATTGTATGCATAAAAAGAAGTAAGGTGTAAAGGTTTTAAATTCATTAGGATCACGTTTACTACATGCAAAGATTAAGGAGATAAGAAAACAACGTGTTTCTCACTTGTTGTACCTGCGAAAATGTATTACTTCCGTAAAAAGTAGCATGTAATAAGTAATAGAAGAAGGTATATTTAATGTTACAGCGAGGAGGAATTGTTTCGTCTCTCTTTCACTTCAAGGCTGCCAACCGAGCAAAACTCGTTTATTTTTATTTTTATGTGATACCAGACACATGAGTTCCAGCTGCTCCCAATCGTCTGAAGCCAGTGAGAATATGACGTCCTCATTGGGGTACGTTGTGAGGCTGAAGATATTGAGCAGGAGGAGGAGGAGGAGATCACCAAATATGGCTAAATCCATTTCAAGCAACATTTTGATTCTGAATGGTGGTTTTTCACCAGGGCGATACTGACAGTATCTACCACTCTGGAACGTGCCACAAATATACTACATATTATTTTTAATAAATAAATTGTGAAATAACACATTTATCCGGATTTGTAGCCTAGGATCGTAACCACTCAACCACGGAGACCGTCAGCTTGCTGCCATCATCCAATAACACTCGAAAAAGTCGCCAACCCCCATAGCTTTCATGTTGTCATCACATAAACATGCCATATATTAGCACGTTTAAGAATTCTAGTACTCATAGTTGTTTTTGGATACTTATATACACACTAGTACTCATAGTTGTTTTTGGATACTTATATACACACTAGTACTCATAGTTGTTTTTGGATACTTATATACACACTAGTACTCATAGTTGTTTTTACTTATATACACACTAGTACTCATAGTTGTTTTTGGATACTTATATACACACTAGTACTCATAGTTGTTTTTGGATACTTATATACACACTAGTACTCATAGTTGTTTTTGGATACTTATATACACACTAGTACTCATAGTTGTTTTTGGATACTTATATACACACTAGTACTCATAGTTGTTTTTGGATACTTATATACACACTAGTACTCATAGTTGTTTTTGGATACTTATATACACACTAGTACTCATAGTTGTTTTTGGATACTTATATACACACTAGTACTCATAGTTGTTTTTGGATACTTATATACACACTAGTACTCATAGTTGTTTTTGGATACTTATATACACACTAGTAGTTGTTTTTGGATACTTATATACACACTAGTACTCATAGTTGTTTTTGGATACTTATATACACACTATAACACGGCCGTACATTTAGGGAACAACATTATCAAATAATTCCATGTGCATAATATCAAAATGTTAATGTAAATAAACCATCTAACATATATATTCACCAACTAGTCACAAAACGGACGTTTTCATAGTTGAAACATTTTTTAAGGTTTGAATGTTGATGAAAAATGGACAATAATTTTTTTTTACATCTTACGTAAAATCAAATGCAGTAACACACTTGTCAATGTAATACGTCTTCCACACGACTGGTTTGGCCGATTCTAAAAAAGCAATGGCTGCGCCGCCTATTTCACACATAACTTATTTTTGGATTTTAGGCCAAAAAACCCTTCCAAATTGAATGATATTACGTTTGGTAAATATGTTGTACGGATGAGAAGTATTTAATTTATTTTGTTTTAATTTATGAAATATAGGCCATGAAAATACGACTTTATAATAAATTAAAACAAATTGGTTGTTTTTAATTTATTATAAAGTCCACCATAATGCTTATTCTATAATTTTATTTCATTATATTTTCAACGTAGATGGGGTAAAACTTTTTTTTAAATCACCGTTAGCCCCCAGATAATTGTTTAAGGTGCCACTAAGGCTGCTCTCTGACGGTCCGGTGAGGAACGAACTTTTCACTCGCTACTGGAGACACTGAGCAGAAAAGTCAAGTTTGCTAAAGTAAGGTAACGGTTTGCAACGCAGTCCATTGTGGGACTTTTCTGCGCAGTGTCTCCAGTGGCGAGTGAAAAGTTCGTTCCTCACCGGACCGTCAGAGAGCAGCCTAAAATTACGGAAAATCAGTTTATTTCAAAACGCAATTTTTTTTTACTTCTAATCCGTACTAGATATAGACTATACTTTTTGATGAAAAAAGGTAATTAGGTTTAGGTAAGTTTTGTTCGAAACTTAACTTTGTTAACTTTGGTAAGTTCGCCAGTGCAGATTTAGTGCATACGAAAAAATCTACTGATTTAAAAAAAAATAGCTTATTCATTCGTTAATTCCCCCCTTGATTGCCCGCAAAGTTAAGGCCACTCTCTGACGGTCCGGTGACGAATGAACTTTTCACTCGCTACTGGAGACACTGCGCAGAAAAGTCCCACAAGGACTGCGTTGCAAGCCGTTACCGTACTTTAGCAAACTTGACTATTCTGTGCAGTGTCTGCAGTAATGAGTGAAATGTTCGTACCTCACCGGACCGTCAGAGAGCAGCCTAAGTGCGACAAATTGCAACGTATATTTGCAAAAAATATATATAGCTATTGTTTCTAAAAATATACGTACATTGAAAAATAATCGTGTCACATGGTGCGATAATCTTGAGTGTTCACTCGAACAAAAATAGCAGTTATCTTTTTGGAGTGCATTTTAAACGCATATCTGATTCAAACCTCGGTGATTTAATACTGTGATAAAATAAACATTATAACGCTGATAATATTTAGAATCTTTCGTTTTATGTCTCCGGCAATCAGACTGATTCTTATCTACACGATAGGTATTATCATTTTAGCCAATCAAAGTAATCAAGTTTAGGAATTTCCGTATAAAAACACATTCGAATGTTTTTTTATTATAAAATAAACTCTTTGTTTTTTGCTTTTTGTTCGTGCTTTCACTCGAATCTACAGGTACACCGAAAAATAATCGAAAATGGAGCTGATATGCTAACATGAATACAGTATTGTATCGGTTTTCATGTGTAATTACTTAGCTAACATAGGGGAAAAGTGGTACTAAGGAGCCAGATTATAAGGGAGACGGTCGCTATCATACGAACTTACGAACTGGCGACTGAGGATTTGTATGTTTTAGTGGCATTACTGTTCATAGGACATCCACTGTCCTTTGACAATCTGTAGACAAAAAATAAAAATTGTATATCCGCTGGTTTCCTCTGCTAAAAAGTCAATTTCTGGCTGTTACTTTGCTGATCTGTGATAGAATGTGTACTGAGTTAAATTTATTTCTGCATTATTTAATGCTCGTACAATAGGGAACTCCAGTTCATCTTTTAATATATATATTTTTTCAATAATGACGTTCTAACTAGTATATATTTATTTTTTCTGACGTTAGTTTTCATAGTTAAAATAGTCGGCCAAAACGCTTCAAATTTATGGCCGGTCGGTTTCGAAATTAGAATGTCAAATGTCAAAACAGGGATGAGATTTTTTTTAAAAGAAAGACAAATATTCCCGGGTTACGAGAAACCTTATAGTAACACTTGAATAACCTGACAATATTTGAAAACTTCCTACTACCATCACAGTAAGCGGAAGATTTTGCGCATGTCGTAATGGAGGACTTGTCCAGCCGAGGAATTGAACTCACGATGCCTGGGTGGGGCCCAGACGCGATGCAAACTCAGCAACTGACCGGTCAAACACCGTACATAATTTTCATAACGAAACATAAGTTATCAAGTTGTTTACCTTTTTAGAAACTTTAACGCAAATAATAATGACAGTATTTAATATCTGTATTGACAATTAGGAACTGCAGTCAAAAATATAATGCCTTGAAAAATATTTATTCATATAGGTCAGCAAACGTCGTTTCTGAAAATATATACATATTTCATTATATATAGAATTTATAAATCGTTATTTAAAAATGATTTAAAAAATCAGCTCATCAAAACACTGTATTATGTTGGTACCATTGTATTTGGAACATCTGACGTCACGTGGGCATTCTATTTTTGGATTAGTATAAAAAAAATATTTTTCGATTTTGTTTTGTATTTTAAATACGTATTATTTTAGTTTTGGCAAAATTTTGACTTAATTTGGCTGACTTTAAGCTCTATAATTGTTCAATAAAATAACTATTATTCATGAACGAAATTAGAGTATTCACGATCAAACCAATTATCAATACAGATATTATGATAAATATAAGGGCGAATACTATTATTATCCTTTGAGTTAAAGTTTCTAAAAAGGGTCATAATTTTATTTATTATGTTTAGTTATGGTTTACCATGAACAGAATATACAATTATGTACGGTAAAGCTCACCCTTGTTTTGACATTTGACATTCTAACCTCAAAACTGATCAAAACTGACCAGCCGTAGATTTGGAGCGTTTTGGCAGCCTTTGAAAAATTTAAATTTTGAAAATTATTTTAACCATGTAAATTAACTTTAGAAAAAAATGAAATATACTGGTATTTAAGTTTGAACGTTATTATATAAAAACAAAATGGACTGGAGTTCCTTATTGGTTTGCCTATGATTATTCCCATTTCTTTCATTAATAATAGTTATTTTTAAATACTGAACAACAATTATAGAGATTAAAGTCACCCTTATTAAGTTTATATTCTGCCAAAACTATTAAAAATAAATAAAATTTTTAACGAAAATTCAAAACCAGAATACGCGCGGCCGAGACCCGTGACGTCAGATGAATTATAATCAAGACAAGTATCAGCTACTAGTTTCATGACGGCCTCAATGGTCGAGGGGTAAGGCTCTCGACTACGAATCCAAAGGTCGCGGGTTCAAATCCCGGCGTGCGCAAGTAAATTTTATTTAATTAATTTGTATTGGTTCACAATTAATTAATTCAAAATAATAGTGTATGTAAAAAAATAATAATAATCAAACATTTAATGAAAAAAAAGTTTTGCAATTTATTTACTCTTTTTTTCGTTTCTTATTTTTTGTTTTGTTATTTACCTACATATTCAAGGAAGCAATTTTTAATACCCCTTTTTTAAGAAACAGTTTGTGTATTATTATTATGTGTACCTTTTTTTTTACACGAATACCGCACAAGAGTCCCAACTGCTCCCAATCGTCTGGAGCCAGTGACACTTGACATCCCTGATTGGGGAATGTTGTGAGGTTGAAGGTATTTTGGAGGGGAAGGAGAAAGGGAAGAGGAAGGTGGGGAAATACCTGGCTATTCAGATCTGGTCACCGAACACGGCTAATAAGCATTTCAAGCAACGTTTCAATTCTGAATGGTGGTCTTTCACCAGGGTGATACTGAGCGTATCTTCCACTCTGGAACGTGCACAAATATACTATATATTATTTTTAAATGAATTAATGTGAAACACCACAAATTAAATAAATAAAATTTACTTGCGCACGCCGGGATTTGAACCGCGACCTTCGGATTCGTAGCCGAGAGCCTTACATAATACATACAGAAGTGTCTCTGGGTGTGTTTACTTTTTATACAAATCTACAGTTTTATTCCGAGGTTGTTGAAATTTTGCAAAATTGACCCTCAAAACAAGAGGAAGGCCCCTGTCTTCATGATATTTAGAAAAACCACTGATAGGCAGATTAATTGTAGGTAGATTGAGACTTTGAGAGCCATACGCTAGATGAAATAAGGATATGGGCTAAAAAATCATGATGGAGACTTTCTTTTAATGGGAGCGAATCACTGAGAGTGGAAGATACTCTCAGTATCGCCCTGTTGAAAGACCACCATTCAGAATTGAAACGTTGCTTGAAATGGCGTTTAGCCGTGTTTGGTGACCAGATCCGAATAGCCAGGTATTTCCCCGCCTACCTCTTCCCCTTCTCCTTCCCCTCCCCAATACCTTCAGCCTCACAACATTCCCCAATTGGGGATGCCATAGTCTCACTGGCTCCAGACGGTTGGGAGCAGTTAGTTGGGACTCTTGTGGGGTACTCAAAAAAAAAATAAAAAAAACTTCTTATGGAATAAAGTGATATCTTCAGCTCAGGGCAGAGCTGCCCTTTCTCTCCAGAGTTCATGGTCACTGTTGATCATCTTCGGGTCCCCATATTACTGATCCACTCTCGAGAATGCTGCGAACCAGAGTGAAGTAGAGCATTTTTATGACTGCTGTGTTGGAAAAAGATTTTGCGTTGCAGATTACAAAGCCTAGCATTCGCATCGCAGAGTTACACACTGAATCGATATGAGAACGGAATGTCAGGCGTGTGTCAAAAGTGATTCCTAAATCCTCCATTAGTGAAATATGTTTTAACGAGGTACCAGAAATTTTATAGTTATAATATAGAGTACTCCTAGCCCTTGTATAGCACATAATTGTACACTTTCCGCTGTTAAAATAGAGTTTATTCCGATTACTCCATTCTACGATTCCGTCGATATCGGTTTGTAAACGAATAGAATCCACTTTCGACGTTATCTTGAAATAAAGTTTAATATCGTCAAAAAATAACAAAAAATTTACAAATTTTATAAACAGAGCTATATCATTTATAAACATAGAAAATAATAGAGGTCCTAAATTAGACCCTTGAGGGACCCCAGAGTTTGTGACGTAAAGTTTTGAAGCGAAGTGCCCATAAACTACGTATTGTTTTCTGTTAGATAAATAATTGTGGAAGAACAGAAGCATTCTATATGAGAGACCAAAATTTTCAAGCTTTTTTAGTAATATGAGATATGATATCGATGAAGATGACACAAATTGAACTTGTTTCATTAGCTAAGTCGGTTGAGCGTTGCCCCGGATAGGCAGAGGACCTGGGTTCGAGTTCCAGATGCGACTGAAATATTTTTAGTTTCTGTCCTTTTGTCCGGTTTCATCTTTCATTTAGGTTATGTGAATATTATTTTCTTCAATGATTAAATATAATGATTATAAGAAAACAATACAAATTGCATACACGTGGACCTTGAAGCTTCCATCCCACTTCCTTTCCCCACCCCTGGGTTGAAATCTTTTTATTTTCTGTCGTTTTTCATGTTTCATTTAGGTAATTTAATATTATTTTCTACAATGATTAAATATGAAAATTAGGTTATTATATGTAATAAAAATAATTAATAATTAAAAAAATTAATTTGTACCATTTGTTTGACATTATTCAACTTTTCAGATGTAAATTATACTCATATAATGAATATACTTTGATTTTTTGAATATTTACACCGTCATCGTTAGATATAAGTCTCTGAGCCGATTGCATAAACTTCACATCATTACATCTGTAAAAATTCTGAGCGGGAATAATTATCCATAATAAGCACGTATTTTTTTTGTTCGTTTTTCTTTATTATAAAAAAAAACTAAGAACATTAAACGTATTTTATATATAATACAATGCATTAATTTGACTTAAAATAGGTTTTTTTATGTTCTTGGCTGCGGTTTTTTTCGTCAAAAAAAAAAACTAACCTGAAAGCTTTACAAAAACTTGAACCATTACCAAGCTTTAAATGAATTAAAATGCGTGATTTTGCTTTTCCGGTGACTGAAATAGTTGTTCCTCATTGTAATTAAACTAATAAGTGTTTTTAATTCCTTTTGTGCGTGCTTGTATGCATATTTATTACAGATTTTTCGTCGTAGGCTATCAGAGTAACATTTTTGTTACTCTAAGATGGCTATTAAAATATTCAACTGTCCAATAAAACAGTACACAGACTGACCCCACACAAAATCAATTACAATAATTTTTTCCTATCAAAAAGATTACTTTATGTTTTCGTAAAACAAAGTTTTTTTGAAAAAACTACAAGCTTATAATTTTTTTTATCTTAATCTAAGTAGAAACATATCCACACGATTTTTTCCAAGTCATTATAAAATGCATGTAGGTGGCCTATTATTTTCAATATTTTGTTTCTTTGTTTTTGTTTGTTTGTTTGTTTGTTTGTTTGTTTGTTTGTTTGTTTGTTTGTTTGTTTGTTTGTTTGTTTGTTTGTTTGTTTGCTTGCTTGCTTGCTTGCTTGCTTGCTTGCTTGCTTGCTTGCTTGCTTGCTTGCTTGCTTGCTTGTTTGTTTGTTTGTTGGTTTGTTTGTTTGTTTGTTTGTTTGTTTGTTTGTTTGTTTGTTTGTTTGTTTGTTTGTTTGTTTGTTTGTTTGTTTGTTTGTTTGTTTGTTTGTTTGTTTGTTTGTTTGTTTGTTTGTTTGTTTGTTTGTTTGTTTGTTTATTTGTTGCTTTGTTTGTTTGTTTGTTTGTTTGTTTGTTTGTTTGTTTGTTTGTTTGTTTGTTTGTTTGTTTGTTTGTTTGTTTGTTTGTTTGTTTGTTTGTTTGTTTGTTTGTTTGTTTGTTTGTTTGTTTGTTTTGTTTGTTTGTTTGTTTGTTTGTTTGTTTGTTTGTTTGTTTGTTTTTTTGTTTGTTTGTTTGTTTGTTTGTTTGTTTGTTTGTTTGTTTGTTTGTTTGTTTGTTTAATTGTTTGTTTGTTTGTTTGTTTGTTTTATTTTTTTTATTTTTTAATATAAATATATACCACGATAATGATGGAACCGTAAACTGTTTGATGCTATTTAAATATTTGTATATTTAAATTATGATAAATGTGAATTAGATCCAGTTAGATGTCATGGAAAATCGATAAGCAAAAAATCACGAGGTAGGAATATTATCATCAGACCATGATTTCCTGCTTTTAAGATTTCTTAGCAATGATTAAATTTGTTTTTGTGACTTTATCTATTAACAAAAAAGACCTTCGAAGAAAACAATTCAGATATGATCAAAATTCCTCTTAAGAAAAACAGTTTTTTGAGGTTTGCATAAATACAGTGATTCATAAAATGATGCACGATAAATTAAATAAGGAAAGATATATGATAAAATAAAAATTAATATTATACCGATCTTTCTGCATGGACATATTATAGAGCTGAGATTCCCATGGTGGGTGATATCGTCCCACCGAGGGGCGTTGGAGAGATCGAAGGGGGCGGTAGCGACCTAAAGGGCAAATGGGGAGCGGTGAAGGACTACAAGGGGGAGGCGAATGGCTGAAATTGGGGGCGAGGGGAACAAAAATATTTTTATTTTTCTTCCTTATACATTCAAATTTGTCGTATAGGTACATCATTGAAAAAATCATGCATAAATGTATTAAAAAAATGTTGTCATTTTCTTTACGGTGGCAGGAGGCCTATTCTGGGTATTTTTAAAGAAAATTCCTTATCTCTTCCCTTAGGCTTAAAGACTGATTAACTGCGATTCCGGCTCTCTCGGATGACAGCAGATCAGCTGTCATTCAGCGAATGATGTTCATTAAAACTCTTAATATTTACGTAATTTTAAGTAAGTTGCCAAGTTAACAATGTTAAATACAAGTTAATAATGTTAATTATATGTTAACAATGTTAATTATAAATTAACAATGTTATTTATAAGTAAACAATGTTAATTATAAGTTAACAATGTTATTTATAAGTAAACAATGTTAATTATAAGTTAACAATTTTATTTATAAGTTAACAACCAATTTAAATCCAATGCACAACGGCAGGCGACGGTATAGATAATAGTATATATATCACGGCGGCAAATGTCACTTTTAGAAGTAGTGACAGAATGAACAGGTCATTACTATCTAGTGACGTAGGTGCCATTTTATGAAACGTAATTCTTCGTTAAAAAGCGAATTTATGCTATTTAAAAATAAAGTTCAAATTGATCAAAATCCATCATAATATAATGTAAATGTTTTTAAAGTTTTGTTCCAAAACCTTGCGTCACTTAACAATCTGTACAGGATTTTTTTACTATGACTCTCCGGATTTCCGCAGTCAAGCAAGAAGGATAAGGGAACGGCAGCGAGGCCTGTTTCATACAAAACTTAATTTTGAATTTGAGGACAAAATACTCACCTAAACCTAATGTTCTTTTTTAATCAAAAAGCATAGTAAATATCTAGTACGGATTAGAAATAATTTATTTATTTTTGTTTTACATTATGTAATATAGGCCATTAAAGGAATTGATTTTTCGCGATATTTTTAGGCACCTTTAAAAATTATTTGGGGGCTAACGGAGATCTTAAAAAAAAAAGTTTTAAACCGTCTACTTTGAAAACATAATGAAATATAAAATAAAATTTAAATATATATATATATATTAAAATAAGTATTATGGTGGATTTAAAAATATATTACAACCGATTTACCAAAAAAAAAGTTTTTTTAATATTTTTATTTACATAATCATATTTACATAGGAAATGTGATAATTAAAAAAAAAAAACAATAAACCCGCAAATAATTTTCTAAGTTGCCTCTAAAATTATAATTTTTTTTCATGGCCATAATATAAAACAAAATTAAATAAAATACTTCTCATACGTACCAGATATTTACTAAACCCTTAATTAAAAGAATATATCATTAAGTTCGGATGGGTATTATGTATGAAATACAAAATTAAATTATGTATGAAACAGGATGCGCAGCCGTTCCTCTAGAACCAGAATACTCCTTTTGCAGATTTCTCGGGACACGTTGTCACGTGAATAATAATGTATTACATAATAGATTATGTAATATATGTGTATAAATATTTATCGAGAGCGAAAAGCTATCATAATGGAAAACGGGGGTTATTAAAAATTGTAAATTATAGAAGCCATTAGAATGAATTTATTGTCGATTAAATTATTAATAAATTCAATAAGTTAGTAGAAAATATAATAATGTATAAAAGGAAGTTTGTGTTAATAAATAAAAATAAAACTAGTTGGAAATTCGTCGTTTAACCCTGGAAACTAAATTCAAGGGCTTGTTGTTTGTTCCGCATAATTTTCCTTGTGCTCAATCTTTGTAGATTTAACATTGGGTCAATCTTTACAGCAGTCAGCTTCAATAAACTACGAACCTTAAACATATCAAAGCATGCGTGCTCTGCTCTATATTTTACAAAGATTCAAGGCGAGATTTAAAGATAAGTAATAAAATGTACGACAATACTTTCAATTAGATAAAGTTCACGTATGTCATTATCAGTATCATCACTGATAACACTTTCGGTTGTAAATTTAATTGAATGAACGTGTACACGGGTACGTAATCTGTATTCTTGGATAATAAAAATTACATGTAACTTTGTTTTGGGTTAAGATATTTTCAACATCGACGGTGAATTAATTGATTCATATTGATTTTTTACAGTCACTCCACACAGGAGGCCCCGAGGGAAATAATTTCCCTCTCTGAGGATGCTGTGTGGAGGGTCTTTTTTAGGATAGGACAGAGTGAAACTGGGTCTTGGAGAGACCTATGTTACAGGAGAGAGGAAACACGGAGGCCGGCAAATCATTCCACAGCCGAGCTGTTGAATACAAGAACGAGTCGTAGAAGCAACCAGTTCTCATGTGACAAATATCAACCGTGTACAAATGTTGGGCGCATGTGAGGCGTGTTTCTTCATAGCATCTTCCATTGAAATATCTTTAGAACAAGGACAGCACCCCCACCTGACGTCTGTGCTCCAAAGATTATAATATGTAAGTTAAGGCCGTATAACCAGCCGGCAAGAATTTGTATTTCACTCAATAATTGTTATCGCGCTCGGCGAGAGATGGGGACACCCCAATAGGCTCCTGTCCTGACGTTTTCTGTAGTGTGGTTCCGATTTTTACCGAATAAGTTGTCATTTTGGTCTTGGCCATGGAAGTGCGTAAACATGAAAAGCAAATGACCGCAAATATAGCATTATTCATCTACCGCGATTTATATCACATAAAATTTGCAATAATATGTACCATTTTTTGTTGTTAATTTTACAAATTGCGGAACTAAAAATAAAGTTTTTTGATTCGATTATAAATATTTATATTTAAAAACGTAAAAAACATGATAATAAAATTAATTGTTATTTAAAAAAATATTTTAAAATAAATTGACAAGCAATTGAAGAGGGCCATATTTGAACACTTTATTTATTTCCGCCATTTTGGATTTTGGATAAAAGCAGTCTGTATAAATAATAATTATTAAAAATAAACATAACATGACAAATTTATTCAAAATTTATTTTTATAGTAAAATGGCAAGCCACATACTCTTACATGGTGTCCGGTACAAGCAGGAAACTGGTGAATCTACATCGGATATTTTGGATTGGGGCTTTTAACATTATATCTATTGATTCCTCTGCAATAATATATGAAATAAATAATAGTCCAGTAATTTGAAACAACGCATTGCATCTAATGGGGTATTTATGGTTTATTGTTATATTGTATTTGGTGAAGGCCTAACGATAAATCCAAATTTTCAACCCCGTCAGATATCCGGACTCATCATACTAGGCCTTAATCATTTAAAAATTATTACTTCCCCATTTGATGTAAGGTAGGATGTTTCAAATTACTGGACTATTATTTTGACGAGCTGCACAAAACGATCATTTGTAATTTTTCACATAATACATCATTAAACTCTTTGGCATTTTATAATATATGTGATATTAACTTTAATAAGTTAACACTTTAACAAGTTAACACTTTAACACGTTAACACTGATAAGTTAACACTTTAACACGTTAACACTGATAAGTTAACACTTTAACAAGTTAACACTTTAACACGCTAATACTGATAAGTTAACACTTTAACAAGTTAACACTTTAACACGTTAACACTGATAAGTTAACACTTCAAGTAGCTGTCGCTACATATAAAGCTGGACATAAGTTATCCCCATCTTTTAGTCATGCCTGTTCTTTTGTGATATTACCTAATCTTGATATATTAGTTTACCGCTATTACGTTATTTTTACCGTTTCCAAATATTAGTGTAATATGATTCAGCAGCAATAGGAAAATCCGACAACTTTAAAAAGTATACTTTATCTTTAGATTTTTGGATTGGGGACAATTCGGAGCTGTCTCCAGTTGTCAGCTGTTGCGCCTGTGTTGACTTCGTTCCAAAAACAGGCGGAACAGCTAGTCATATATCGATATTCAAAAATCACATATCAATATCACATATCCATCAGATATCTACCAAAGCCTAAGGAAAAAGATAAGGAATTTTCCTTAAAAATAACCAGAATATGTCTCCTGGAAGCGCCTTATGTAAGGGTTGGTTTCCGGGTTCCCGAGCCGACGATTGAAAGGTGATGAAACTTCTGAATGTGATAAACGACAAATTTAATATAAGCAGGTTGACAACGCCTGGCAGATATTGATTTCGAGCAGCAAATCTATATAAAGGCTACGTCTCCCAGCGCGAACAGTTATATTGTTTATCATAGAAATAAAATGTACCGATCGATTTGTTTACTTCTGTTAATCTTTTCAGTGTCCGCTGTAGTAAGTACTTTCTAGCCATTTGATAAAGACCAATCAATATATATGCTTTTCATCAAAACACTTATTTGAGTATTGGGCACAGCTTGAAAATGATTTCAAATATTGCAAACAGACCTAAAAATAATGTAATCTTTCGCAAAAAGCCACGACGAAGACATCCAAATCTTCCAATTTTTTGATGGCTTAAAGTTGTGACATCGTATGTCCACTTTGTATAGAAAATTAGTTATAAACCAGACTCTACTAAGGATAATTTAACTTTGTATGTGCAAAAATATGGCATCTCTCTATCTCTACATATTCCAATGATATTTTCCTAGAGATTCTAATTTTTAACGTCGTTCATCTCGAAATAATGATTTTTGGTGATACAGTTATGTTGATTTCGTGTCATCGTTTTCTTGTTATGCGAGATATTTCTCAAGTATTAACAGGCTAACTTTTAAAAATATTGTAAATTTGTTTTTTGATTTGAGTATAAAATGAATCTAATTGTAATGTTATTTGTAGGTCTCAGACTATGCGGATTACTCGAGCCTCATCTCGTCTGCAGACATCGAGGATGGTGAGACGTACATGTATAATTTTGAAAAGAATTCTCTCGATAGAATTATAGATGGAACCAACTGCACCAAGCCAGGTCAGATCTGCAATGGCTGCGATCAAGTCTACACGTGTACCCCCCTCGGGTCCGGATGGATCATCGATCGACTGGATGACTGCAAAATAGACCAAGGGTACACTTGTCTGAAATCAACAGGAAACTGTACATTAGACCATAACCCGGAATGTTATGTAAACATTCCTGGATACGAGTTTGAATGCCACCAAAAGGGACTCTTTCCCGATGCATTCGACTGTCAAAAGTATCACCTTTGTATACCAGACACTACAGACGCCTCAACGAGAGGGGAGTCCGTCAAGCTGACTTGTGATTCCGGTTATTACTACAACGCCAAAACAGGTGTGTGCAGCAAAAAGCTGACTTCTAGTGGAAATTGCCCCTCTCCCGCTCCACTCTGTGCGACTGGTGGTCAGTCTGGAACCATCACAGGGACTGCAGCTATATATTACTTGTGCATAAAGTCTGTAACAACGGCTTCATTTTTCCCGCAAATGTTTGCGTGTGATGGGAATAAAGAATACAACGTGACCCAGAAGATCTGCGTTGACTACACTCCCACACCCGCTGGAGGCGCAGATGGGAAGTGCAGAGAGAAAGGGTTCTTCTACGACCCCACCACCTGTTTCTATTACTACGAGTGTTCTGCGGCGGGTGTGAACCCAGTCAGAAGAGCTTGCCCCAGTAGAACTCACTTCAATTACAAGACGCACGCGTGTGCAGATTTCACCTGCGAAGATTTGGAGAACACGCATAATGGGGTTCCCGTTCGATACAGTTGTAGTAATGAGTCTGATATGCGTCATCTGTATAATGAAGTATAAAGAAGTGTAAATAAAAGCACAAAAATTAAAATTTTCCCACTTATTGCATATTTTTAATAAAATATTGATGAAAAACTGTTTTACTTTTATTTTTTATTAATTATATGATTACCATCTGTTACACTTACTTGAGTAAATCAACACCTTTTATTACCTGTTTTAAACCTTCATTCTATAGAACAATCAACACCTTTTATTATCTGTTTTAAAACTTCATTCTATAGAACAATCAACACCTTTTATTGTCTATTTTAAAACTTCATTCTACAGAACTATCAACACCTTTTTATTACCTATTTTAAAACTTCATTCTATAGAACAATCAACACCTTTTATTATCTGTTTTAAAACTTCATTCTATAGAACAATCAACACCTTTTATTGTCTATTTTAAAACTTCATTCTACAGAACTATCAACACCTTTTTATTACCTATTTTAAAACTTCATTCTACAGAACTATCAACACCTTTTTATTACCTATTTTAAAACTTCATTCTATAGAACAATCAACACCTTTTATTATCTGTTTTAAAACTTCATTCTATAGAACAATCAACACCTTTTATTGTCTATTTTAAAACTTCATTCTACAGAACTATCAACACCTTTTTATTACCTATTTTAAAACTTCATTCTATAGAACAATCAACACCTTTTATTATCTGTTTTAAAACTTCATTCTATAGAACAATCAACACCTTTTATTGTCTATTTTAAAACTTCATTCTACAGAACTATCAACACCTTTTTATTACTATTTTAAAACTTCATTCTACAGAACTATCAACACCTTTTTATTACCTATTTTAAAACTTCATTCTATAGAACAATCAACACCTTTTATTATCTGTTTTAAAACTTCATTCTATAGAACAATCAACACCTTTTATTGTCTATTTTAAAACTTCATTCTACAGAACTATCAACACCTTTTTATTACCTATTTTAAAACTTCATTCTACAGAACTATCAACACCTTTTATTATCTGTTTTAAAACTTCATTCTATAGAACTATCAACACCTTTTATTGTCTATTTTAAAACTTCATTCTACAGAACTATCAACACCTTTTTATTACCTATTTTAAAACTTCATTCTACAGAACTATCAACACCTTTTTATTACCTATTTTAAAACTTCATTCTATAGAACAATCAACACCTTTTATTATCTGTTTTAAAACTTCATTCTATAGAACAATCAACACCTTTTATTGTCTATTTTAAAACTTCATTCTACAGAACTATCAACACCTTTTTATTACCTATTTTAAAACTTCATTCTATAGAACAATCAACACCTTTTATTATCTGTTTTAAAACTTCATTCTATAGAACAATCAACACCTTTTATTGTCTATTTTAAAACTTCATTCTACAGAACTATCAACACCTTTTTATTACCTATTTTAAAACTTCATTCTACAGAACTATCAACACCTTTTTATTACCTATTTTAAAACTTCATTCTATAGAACAATAAAAAAATATTTAAAACTTCTTCAAAAGCTGGAGACCTGAAAATACATTATTTTTTGTGAGATTCGCCTTTTTTTTGAGAAATTCTCGGTATTTTTGCGAAAATGGGGTTATTTTTCAGTAAAAGCGGTGGTATTTTGCAACTTAAGTGGTGTATATATAAAAAAATAAAATAAAAGTACATGTGAAATTTTTATGTTTTTGAAATTTATTTTCAAATTATGTTTAAAATTTTAAAAAAAATCGCGTGACAAATGTCAAATTCACGTTTTTGGCGCAAAAGTGCCGAATTTCATGTTGAAAATTTCAGAGAAAAAACACCGTCCATAGTTCGATAGTTTTGTTGCCCCCACACGCGTCAAATACTAACTACATTATTTATTTTCTGCTTTCTCTATCCAAGGGAATTAGAGAGAGTATTGAAAGTGGAATACAACAAACACTCTTCTCAATTTCAATGAAGGATAAATGGGTTCCTAAGAATGCGAAAAATATGGACAAAGAACGTTAGAAATGATTAAAAAAAATGTACTAAAATAAAACAGTTAGTCAGCATATTGAAGACTTGGCTACCTGAAAGAAAATATTTTTATTGAATAATTAGGAAATATTATTTAATGCATATTATTAGTATTATTATTATTATTATTATTATATATTAATTTATTTTTGTTTTTTTATGGATGTAGGTAGAAATATTTTTGAGTAAGATTATTGTGAAATATTTATGTTTTAATAAAGATTTTAGTTTGTTACATATGTTTTTATTTAATGCTAATTCATTTATTATACAACGCAAGAGATAATCAGAATGACATTATGAATATACCCTAATTTAAAACTGCTTGCTATGAGAGATATTTATATCTCTCCATAAAGTTCGACAATTCACTTCCACCATCAATAAAAATAACAGAAAATTCAAATGATCTTTAAAAACCCAATCAAAACCTGGTTCAAAGAAATCAAAGAGGAGGAGTTATCCAGCATTTTGAAAAGAAGCCGAACAAGCTTGAAAAAATCCATTTTAAATGAAACCTAGTCCGCCGCAGCACAGGAACCCCTAGTGTGGGGGAATATGAAAAACATCCCGAATTGTATTATTGGCCTTGTAATTTGTCGTTACGTAAATGGATTATATTTACATAATAACCCACGAGTATACTTATTGGGAACGTATAAGATTACCTCTTTCAACATAGGTGGATTACATACGATTCCAGAGATAAACTTTAAAAAATGTTTAAAAATATTATTATGTGAACATTTTTTTTGATTTTTTTTTTTCGGCGGACTTCGAAGGTGTTGAAACCAAACATTTCCCCCATTTGAAATGAATTCCCTCGGGGCTTCTTATAAACGCAAGGTTGAGAATCTCACCATCAACCATCAAGCCATGGATATGCGAGGTCATGACGTAGGTATAATTTGATAACATAATTAATAAAAATCGGAATCTAGTATCTCTCCACTATTAATTATCGATACATCGCTTTGCCCATCATTAAATGGGTTCTGAGTTTTAAGTAGATGAAATATCTTTTTTTGATAACACCGACTGTCGTAATCCTGTAACTATGAAATTGATTTTAGTTGTTTTTGAGAGATAACGATACATTATCTACGATCTTTAAAACCAGGCATTCGTGTGATTTTAGAGATGGATAAGTAAAATATATCATTAAAGAATCGTGTCAAGTAAATTGAAAAAAAAACAGAGACAATTTTTTCAGATGTTTCCAACACAAATATAAAAAAAAATGAAACAAAAACCATGTACTCACTTTATCTAAAACTATATAATAGTATATCGTCGTAAACGGGAAAATACGTCCCGTGTGTCAAAAATGCGAATTGTTCAGGGGGAACGAAAAACTGATTTTTGAGAGTTACGGATTGTTTTTAAAAACATAAATATGATTCGTAGTTTTAGATGAAACAGTGTGTGTACACAAATGAAAAACTTAAAACTTATGGTACAAATAATATTTTTTTGTCATTTTTCAAAAAAGTTTCACTAATTTTCATAAAGTAGACAAACAACATGGAAAGTATTTTCTCGTTGACGATACTCTACAAGAATATTGATTTATTTTTTTTAACTTGAAATAGTCCCACTTCACGTAGTGTAATAAAAACTTATAAACTTTAACATTTTAATTTCATGTTGCTTGTTTTTAATAGTTACTGCATACATCATTTTTACATCTTACTCTGAATATGACGTACATTTTTTATTTCACTGGGAAGTAAGTTATAGCCTTTCACTTATTTGTTTCTATTTTTAGTCTAATATCTTCTTTCTGTCTTGTATAGTGTGTCTGGAGGTCTTTATTGTAATGTAGTGTAGTTTACCTCTAAAGTAAGGTAGTAGTAAATTGTTAAAAACTCAGTGAATAAAAATTCTTTGTTCGTCACTCATTATATCTAATTTCTTGAGCATTTTCTGTATTGATTTAGATAATTTCTTCACACTTTTGGTATTCACTATGTAGCGTCATTATTAATTAATTAATTAAAAAATGTACTTTGTTTACACCATTTTATAAAAATATGTCAGGAATATATGAATATGTGATGACAGCGTCGCTGTCGAAACATGTAGAGATATTTATGTATTTTTATAGATTGGTGTAAACAAAGTACATTTTTTAATTAATTAATTATATTTATTACACATTAAATCCCATTCCTCTATTCTGGATTATTTGGAGTTTTTTAAGCTACCTACATTACTTGAATAGATCACACTAGAACAGTAGTCCATGTCTGTGTTGCCACAACTATTATACAAATTAGTAAATTTGTTTTTTTATCGAATTTTTTCCTAATTCTTCCAAGGAAAGACACATTTTTTGTGATTTTTTGCAATAAATTCGGGCATTTTCTTCAAGAGTCACCTTTGAGTCTAATATTATTCATTTTTACCTTTTCCATTTTTTTACCATCCATATTATTACTTGACGACTTTCAGTGTACTTTCGGTTACCAATGATCATGTACTAATATTATTCCACAGTACTTTATCTTCTTTACCTTTTCCAGGTTTTTACCATCCATTATTACTTGATGACTTTCAGTGTACTTTCGGTTACCAATGATCATGTACTAATATTATTCCACAGTACTTTATCTTCTTTACCTTTTCCAGGTTTTTACCATCCATTATTACTTGACGACTTTCAGTGTACTTTCGGTTACCAATGATCATGTACTAATATTATTCCACAGTACTTTATCTTCTTTACCTTTTCCAGGTTTTTACCATCCATTATTACTTGATGACTTTCAGTGTACTTTCGGTTACCAATGATCATGTACTAATATTATTCCACAGTACTTTATCTTCTTTACCTTTTCCAGGTTTTTACCATCCATTATTACTTGATGACTTTCAGTGTACTTTCGGTTACCAATGATCATGTACTAATATTATTCCACAGTACTTTATCTTCTTTACCTTTTCCAGGTTTTTACCATCCATTATTACTTGATGACTTTCAGTGTACTTTCGGTTACCAATGATCATGTACTAATATTATTCCACAGTACTTTATCTTCTTTACCTTTTCCAGGTTTTTACCATCCATTATTACTTGATGACTTTCAGTGTACTTTCGGTTACCAATGATCATGTACTAATATTATTCTCTAGTACTTTATCTTATTTACCCTTTCCAGGTTTTTACCATCCATTATTACTTGATGACTTTCAGTGTACTTTCGGTTACCAATGATCATGTACTAATATTATTCTCTACTACTTTATCTTATTTACCCTTTCCAGGTTTTTACCATCCATTATTAATTGATGACGTTCAGTGTACTTTCGGTTACCAATGATCATGTACTAATATTATTCCCCAGTACTTTATCTTCTTTACCTTTTCCAGGTTTTTACCATCCATTATTACTTGATGACTTTCAGTGTACTTTCGGTTACCAATGATCATCTACTAATATTATCTCTAGTACTTTATCTTATTAACCCTTTCCAGGTTTTTACCATCCATTATTACTTAATGACGTTCAGTGTACTTTCGGTTACCAATGATCATGTACTAATATTATTTCTAGTACTTTATCTTATTAACCCTTTCCAGGTTTTTACCATCCATTATTACTTGATGACTTTCAGTGTACTTTCGGTTACCAATGATTATGTACTAATATTATCTCTAGTACTTTATCTTATTAACCCTTTCCAGGTTTTTACCATCCATTATTACTTGATGACGTTCAGTGTACTTTCGGTTACCAATGATCATGTACTTTTTTTGAGATTATGAGTTAAAGTTTGTTAATTTGCAGCCACATTGTTAAGATCATCATTGATTTTCTCAGGTATAATTTGATAATCCTTATCTGTAATATAAATAATCACATTGATTTATTCAGGTGGCTAGAATCGAAAAAAAAAAGAAAATAATGTCGCTTCACAATTGTGTTTTCCCGTGCAAAGGTCATGTAGTCCCTTACGACGGGCGCATATAAAGAGAATTCATTTTATATTCGCATTCTATTATTGCTATGGCCAATAATCACACTTCCGTTATCAGATCGAAGGACTCATCATTCGTAATGTCGCCGTCCTTTGATACATCATCCGCGATTGAACTAAGATCCGACATGGTGAAATATATCGTTTTAATTTATTATAACAGGACAAACAATATATATAGTATATAAGGTATACGCCAGCTGCAATATATCGCTCTCAAATGGAACACTTATTCTTGTAAGGATAACAAACATATACTGAAGAAAGCAGCGCCTAAGCGCTTCGTCATATTTTTCGTGACTAACGTTTGCAGCGCCATAGCGCTGCACCGCACTCTAACGTTTTAAAACTGAAAAAAATACGAAAACCGGAGATAGGGTGATTGAGCAGTCGATTCTCGAACAGTGATGACGTATGATTAAATTTTGATGAACAATATGCTGGACGGCTTCATCCTCGACTTATCGAACAACATAAATCTAAAAATAGAGAACTAAGTAAGTAAAAAGGTTCGGGTTGTTTACAAAAACCTAATATTTTATTTAGAGTATTTAGTTTGACCCTTTTTACCATATAGGTGTTTCGTAATTTGCTTACCAGAGTCCAACCCTTGGTCAAAGAGCAATGCACGCCACTGGTGTCACGTGACCTTTGCCTCCAGCCGTCGAGGTAAGTCTATCAATTCTCAAACATCAGTGGTGACGACGTTAAACGTGATGGGGATTCAAATGACTTGATTTCTAACTACCACACAACTCATGCAGTAGATTTCCTTTTTTGCTGCAGATATACAGCACCACTGATATTGAAGTCAAAGCAACAAGATTTCCTCTGTTTATATTAAATAAATATATGTATTTTTTAAATTGAGTTTAACATCTCTGACAGAAGTTGACGACATGATTTCTATATAAGGAAGAATTTTATTCTCTTATCACAATTGATTGACTAAATTCGACTTTTGGTAAATTCACAAAATATATATTTAATAATACTAACAGTCAATTGATTCGTCAAAATGATATACAAGTTACTATTATGTTTGTTCATCGGATTCATTTCTTATGCCGTAAGTACCACCCCTACAACAATGATTATTTACCAAGTTTTAACTATTGTTATGCTATTGTATAGAGTATTAACTATTGTTATGCTATTGCATGGTTAAGTATTAACTATTGTTATGCTATTGCATGGTTAAGTATTAACTGTTGTTATGCTATTGCATAGTTAAGTAGTAACTATTGTTATGCTATTGCATAGTTAAGTATTAACTATTGGTGGGCTATTGCATAGTTAAGTATTAACTGTTGTTATGATATTGCATAGTTAAGTATTAACTATCGTTATGCTATTGCATAGTTAAGTATTAACTATTGTTATGCTATTGCATAGTTAAGTATTAACTATCGTTATGCTATTGCATAGTTAAGTATTAACTATTGTTATGCTATTGCATAGTTATGTATTAACTATTGTTATGCTATTGCATAGTTAAGTATTAACTATTGTTATGCTATTGATAGTTAAGTATTAACTATTGTTATGCTATTTCATCGGTATGTTTTATAATTGCTTTGTTGGATATATATTTTATGGAAATTTTAACCCACTGAAATGTAGCGTTTAAGTCGGAAAGATTTGTCATTCATTTTGCTGAATTTGGGTTTAATTGGGAGAGGAATTAAAATCCAAACTTAGTTCACAAGCCAACTTTGCAAAATTGATATAGGTAGGTAATATTTTAACACATGTGAAAGATATTTGTTTTTGTTATTATTTTCAGGCAACCAGTAGTGAACTATGGAGCCGAGAAATCGTTGATTCCGACTGCGTAAAACCAGGATACATGTGCAAAAGCTGTAGTGAGGTGGCTTACTGCATTGAGCTTCCGGGAGGAGCTTTTCAGAAAATAGACATGTACGATTGTGAACGCGGAACCACCTGCTTAAAGGAGACGGGGGAATGCATATCCATTCCAAATCCGAATTGTGAAATCCCAGAATCGGAGTATACCTTCACATGTTTCCAGGTTGGCATCTTCCCCGACGCCCTCAGCTGCTTCGAATACCACATCTGCACGTACACCGACGGTAGCACAAATGAAGTAAATCCTGTTTCAAGACAGCTGAAGTGCGGGGCTGGATATTACTTCGATCCCTTGACAACGCTTTGTCGTTTCAGGTCTGTGAATGGGACCTGTCCTACACCTATAAAAAATTGCACTACTCAAGGGGAAACCGGCGTCCATCCGCTAAACCCGGCACTCTACTATGTCTGTCGCAAGTCTCCGGATAAGCTATACCCCCAAATAATCGCTTGTCCTAATGCTCTAATATTCAACACCACCAGCAAGTCCTGCGTCAACAGACACGAGCCCCCGGTGGCAGCGGGACCTGACGGGAAGTGCACGCTGAGGGGTAATTTCTACGACCCCGCAGACTGCCACAACTATTTCGAGTGTGGATCCGTTGGCGGAACTCCCGTCGCTAGGAAATGCGCCACTAGGATGTTCTTCAACACCACTACTTCACTGTGCGCTGAGTTTAAGTGCACGGATTTTGAATAATTAATTAATTAAGCTGTGTAACGTATCATAAAAATATTTGTCATTTAATACTTAAAACGTGGCGTGTATTTTTTATATGTAAATATTACATTTTTATTGTTCTGTCCGAATCTGCATTATTTGTTCTTAAATATCTACCCATGCTTACACACTTTCCTTGAAATATTTTACTGTCGTGAAACATTCATTATTATTCCATACTAATACTGAATTGTAAAAAAATTCTCCCCTAATATTTGAAAATATATCTTAAAAACATTTTAAATATCGATCTTGTCTTCGTTGTAACCATTCCCTTTTTTCTTACCTGTTTATTTTTCTTTTTCATATTGTTTGAATATTATAAATATCAAATCATTGACGAAGGTATTAATTGTTATCGTGTTTAAATATTAGCAATTTTTTAAAAATTATTGTTGCAGCTGTTTCGGCGTTCAAACGCTTTTTTAAATTGGAGAAACAAAATGTAATAACAAATCTTAATTAAACACGATAGCAGCCAAACACAGGGGAATTTATTGGGGATAATATTAATAATTCTTAAATTGAGAAATTCATTGAGTAAATCTTGATTAAGAAAGGGACGCTTAGATGGTTTGGGCATATAGAGCGAATGAACGAAGAAAGGAGTGTAAGGAGAATATATGACGCGAACGTGAATGGAAGAAGAAGCCGGCGACGACCGAGGAAGATATGGCATGACCAAGTGAATCAAATAGTTGAGTCGGGTCATGTCAGAATTCGGAATAACAGAAGAGAATGTATGAGATGTCGTATGAAAGTGAATGAAGCAAGAAGTGTATGCCAAGATCGAGTTGTTTGGCGGTCCGTGCTCTCTGCCTACCCCTGCGGGGAGACGGCGTGATGGTTAGTTAGTTAGTTAGAGAAATATATCGATAAAAATGACAGAAAATAATTAGGTCTCAATAACTCGATTGGTAAGGCCAGTCCCGGTAAGTAGAGGACATCAATTCCAGAACCAATTGCGACGTTTCTTTTTCTGTTTCATGTTTCATTGCTATTTGTTATATTATCTTCTTCAATTTTTAAATATTACATTGAGGTTTATTAGCTTCGATAAGTTATTCCAACAAATTGAATTATGTATATTATTTGAATAATGAAAAACGCAATGAATTATTTATATTAAATTATTAGAAAAATGGGAAAAGATCTATATATAATAATTAGAATAGTGGGTGTTTTCACTCGTGTGCCTTTGAATAGATCTAATTCATGTTGGTAGGTACCTACTCAATTGTAAGTTAACTATGTTAATATATATATATATTTTTTTTTTTAATTTAATGCAAATCAAATTTTATAATGTTATTATTAAGTTCTGAAAGTATTTTATGTTTTTATTATGTGACAGCTGTTTCGGCGGTTAATCCACATTGTGACGACTTATTTATATGATTTTATTTACTCCCACTCCATTTTTATTTGGACGGGTTTGTAAAAATAATGATTTATTATCGGTAAAACCGATTTAGTTAGAAAACAATTAAAATTCAGAATTCTGTGAGGTTTTCACATTTATAATGTGTTTCCTCGTATTTAACTGACAATCTTTTCTTAATTGACTTATTTAAAAGTGTTGTATTGTTTTGATAATGTGAACATACTGAGAAGCAGTGAATATATATAATTTTCCTTACTTTATTAATTAATGTTATATTAGGATCATTAGTTAATTTATTAATTTCTAATTTTTCATATAAATTTAATCTAATTATTAAATTTGATTAAGACTAAATCAAAAAAAATAATAATAAATGGAGTTCTACGAATTAAACACAAAAACAATTAATGTTAATTATAAGTTAACAATGTTGTTAACGGCGCTATAGAATCCAATTATTATTATATAAGTAATTATCGGTCTCACTGGACATTTCTAAGGTCTTTGACCGGGTTTGGCACCAAGGACTTGTCAACAAACTGTCTTCTTGGGGACTTCCCGTATCATTGTGTACGTGGATTGCTGACTTTTTGAGGGAGAGTTCGATTCAGACGGTTGCCGACGGTTTCGTCTCTTCCTCGTATTTAATAAATGCTGGCGTCCCACAGGGATCGGTTGTTTTTTGTTACACATCAATGACCTCTTAACATGTGGACCAATCCATTGTTACGTGGATGATAGTACAGTCCATGATAGCTTTTTGTTTGACAAGCCCCCAAAGGGCACACAAACTCCAACGACTCGGAGGGCTTTGAAGCAGAGAATGGACCGTTACCTCGAGAGGTCTCCTCTTGGGGTAAGAATAACCTCGTCGAATTTAATGTTTCAAAGACCCAATCATGTCTGATTACATCTAAATGGTATAGAAATGACAATCGAGTCTCCTTTAATGGAAGCAATCTTCCCAACAAGCCCTCCATTGATATGCTTGGTGTAACCTTAAGTGACCAGCTCAGGTATGGGGGCTCCATCGAAGCCATAGTAAAGTTAGCCTCTCAGAAGCTGGGCGTATTGTATAGGTGCCCGCAGATATTTTGACAGTACACAGCTACTGATCCTGTACAAATCGCAAATGCGCCCCATTGTAGAATTTGGCAGCCACCTCTGGTCGGGAGCCCCAAAATATCTGAAAAAATACCCTTGACTCCGTGCAGAAACGGGCGGTCCGTTTGATAGATTCGCCTATCTTAACAAACGGACTGCAATCTTTGGAGCACAGACGTCAGGTTGGAATGCTGTCCTTGTTCTACCGGTATTTTAATGGAAGATGCTCTGAGGAACTGGCGTCATTGATCCCTTCGGCAGAGGTGCATAGTCGGGAAACATGCCAAACGCGCGCCCAACATTTGCACAAGGTTGACATTTGTCACATGAGAAGGGGTCGCTTCTACGACTCGTTTTTGTGTTCAAGAGTTCGGCTGCGGAATGATCTGTCGGCCTCTGTGTTTCCTCCATTCTATAATGTTCTTGTCCTCTAAAAAACCCTCCACACAGCATCCCCAAAGATGATATAGGCCTTGAGGGAAATTATTTCCCTCAGGGTCTCCTGTGTGGAGTTAACTAACTAACTAACTAACTATCACGCCGTTTCCCCGCAGGGGTAGGCAGAGAGGACGGACCGCCAAACAACTCGATCTTGGCATACACTTCTTGCTTCATTCACTTTCATACAACGTCTCATACATTCTCTTCTGTTATTCTGACTTCTGACATGGCCCGGCTCAAGTATTTGATTCACTTGATCCTGCCACGTCTTCCTTGGACGTCCCCGGCTTCTTCTTCCATTCACATTCGCGTCATATATTCTCCTTACACTCCTTTCTTCATTCATTCGCTCTACATGCCCAAACCATCTAAGCGTCCCTTTCTTAATCTTGCTCACTACGCTTACATCAGCCTTGCATTCTTCACGAATCTCAACATTTTTCACTCGATCATACATGGTTTTACCACACATTCGTCTCAGAGATCTCATTTCTACAGCATTCAGTCTACTTTCATCCTTCCTCTGCCAGTTTCACGTCTCACTGCTATACATCAGGGTTGGTATCAGCACTCCATTGTGGACTGCTAGCTTCGCTTCTTTGGACAACTTTTTGTTTGCGCCAACCGCGTTCAGTCCTCCGTTAATGGAGTTTCCTGCATTCACCCTTCTTCCAATGTCCCTATCAGTCTTTCCATCTCTCGCAAACATACTTCCCAAATACACAAACTCGTCTACCTGCTCCAAGTATTCATCATTCACAACTAAATTGCATACTATTTTCGTACTCTCTCTTTCAAACACCATGACTTTAGACTTACTTACATTCATCATTGGCTCATTCTTCATACATACTTCGTTCATCCTAGATACGAGGGACTGTAGATCATCTATACTATTAGCAATCATCACCACATCATCAGCGTACAACAGGCAACATATTTGCAGACTACTCATTTTTGCGCCCAAGCCCACCTCTTTCAATTCTTGCATACAGTTATCCATGTATAGATTGAATAACCACGGTGACATTACGCAGCCTTGCTTAACACCTTTTGTGATGTCAAACCACCCCGTAAAATCACCGTTTGCCCTAACACATTCAACGAGATGCGATTGCCTGTATAAGATTTGTATTCACTCCATACTTGGACAACACCTTCCATAACTTTTTTTCTGTCAACTCGGTCGTATGCTTTTTGTAGATCTACAAAAGCACAGAAAAGTTTCTGGTTTTTTGCCAGAAACTTCTCTGTGAGCATACGCATCGAGAAAATCTGATCCATGCACCCCCTTCCACTCATAAATGCACCTTGCACATCCCATATTTTATCCTTTGTTTTCATTTGTACCCTTTCAATCAATATCCTACCATACAGCTTTCCAACTGAACTTAGCAGGCTAATAGCCCTGTGATTTCCACTTTCCATGCGTGACCCTTTACCTTTGTATAGAGGCATTATCACAGCCCTTCTCCAATCTAATGGGGTGTGACCCTCCTCTAGACACTGGTTAAAAAGTTTGCATAACCATTTGAGAATTATACGGCTATCTCCTTTAAATTATTCAGCAGCAATATTATCGAAACCAACAGCCTTACCATTCTTTATACATTTAATTGATCTCTTAATTTCATCCGTGCTGATTTTGGGAACATTCGCGCCATCGTCATTCATACCTGACTCGCCACTGGAATCACTATCACTCGGGTTGCTTTCGAAGACCTCTTCAAAGTATTTTATCCATCTCTCTTTTATATCTTTCTCATTCGTCAGCATTTTTCCATCGTTCGATTTTATCACTTTCACACATCCGCTTTCTGGACCATTCCGGGACCTTTTGACTTCTTTCCAAAACAGTTTAATGTTTTCTTGGAAGTGGTTTGTCATTTTGATCCCCTCTTCTTCTTCCAGGCGTTTCTTTCGTTCTTTCACTCCAGCACGTACTCTTTTCTTGCATCCCTTATAAACTTCTTTCGCTCTATCCCTGTGCTGTGTGGAGTTACTGTAAAAAAAGTTTTGTACTGGAGTCAGAACCTATTCAACTATGGCTGAACTCGGAATTGGAACTGAATTCGTAAAATACGAGGAAGTGGAATAACCCACCTCTACGGTCTTCATGGATTAACCACGATGGAAATGTAACTTTTAGAATTAGAGACAAAAAAAGTCATTACTATCTAATGAGGTAGGTACCTTTTTACAAAACGTTTATACTGCGTTAAAAGATGTATTTGTGATATTTAAAAATAAATAAAAATTGTTTTAAAATGCATTATAAATAATATAATGTAATTGTTTTAAAATGCATTATTAATAATATAATGTAATTGTTTTAAAAAGTTTTGGTTCAAAACCTCGTGTCACTATATTTCAATTATTTATGTTTTCAAATAATCTGTTCAGGGTTTTTTTTACTACGTCTCTCCGGAATTGCGCAGTTAGTGGAGAAGTCTTTAAAGAAAAGGATAAGGAGTCTTCCTTAAAAAGAACCAGAATAGCGCTCCTGTACACAAGGAACGCGACAATTCCTTGCACGAATCGGATCACTTTCGTGATACTAGGGCAGTGGTTTAAAATACAGTATAACCCCGTATTTACGTGCCCGGAATTCATGTTTTCCCGCCAATTGCGTGTATTTTTTCCAGTCGGGAGGTATTTACCCGCATTTAAGTTTTTCTTTCCCGCGATTTACGTCTGAAATATTCAAAATTAAGCCGTGACATTCGAACGGCGTAAGGTGATAGGAGGGAAAACTTCGTGTCTTTAGAACGGCGTACGGTGATTGGTGGGCGAACTCCGTATCTTTAGAACGACGCACGGTGATTGGTCGGCGAGCGACATATTTCATATAGCTTTCGGTTCGATTATTATTCATTTTTACGTCCTCATTCTTTCAACCACACTTGTCAGTGCAAGAGAAAGGGAACATTCTCGAAAAAGTGAATAAACACGTTGGCTCACGCGTTTTGCTGGCCCGAAATTTAGGAATTCCTGTTACTACTTGGGCCACAATCATCAAAAAGCGTGAATCTATTGAAAAAAAGCGTTATTCAATGTTAACGCGGGGCGAAAAAACGTATGTAAATCAAAGCGTCGAAGTACGAAAAAATGGAGGAGATTTTAAAAGAATGGTTCGTCAGTGCGCGGGGCAGTAATATTCCCGTCGGCGGTACAATCATTCGTGAAAAGGCGCTGCGCATCGCGAATCGACTAAATATTGGAGGATTTATTGCATCAAAAGGATGGATAGACCGTTTTAAGAAGAGTCAGAATGTGGTCTACAGATCAATTTGTGGAGAATGGCAAAGTGTTGATTTGGACATTGCTGAAAATTGGAAGCAGACAGATGTGCCTACATTAATTGCAGACTACGCTCCCAGAGATATTTTCAATGCCGATGAGACTGGGCTGTTATTCAACGTTCTACATTGTAAGACTTTCAGCTTTAAGAGTGAAGTCTGTCATGGAGGAAAATTAAGCAAGGTTCGTCTCACTATTCTCTTGATTACAAATTCAGATGGCAGTGATAAGCTTCCCCCGTTAGTGATTGGGAAGTCTGCAAAACCCCGCTGCTTCAAAAATGTCAGGACATTGCCGACAAAATATGCAGTCAATAAAAAGCCTGGATGACATCAAGCTTATTTTAAAATCAGCTTACTGCATTAGACGCTTTTATGGGAGTACAACATCGAAAAGTATTGCTATTCCTCGATAGGTACCCAACTCACCCCACAAACTTGACTTTGAGGAACATTCAGTTCCCATCATTTCCTCCTAACTGTACAAGTGAACTGCAACCCCTGGATTTAGGGATAATTCGGGCATTAAAGCACTACTATAGAAGAAACATAAGTTATTGTGTCAGTTAGAACGAGGTGAGGACCCCAACAAATTTAAGATGTCCTTTTTAGATGCAATGCATTATACCGTTAAGGCATGGGGTGAAATAACCGACTCTACCATCAAGAATTGTTTCCAGAAAGCTGGGATATACAAGGAGCAGGATGAAGACGTACCCAATACCCAAGAGAATATCCAGTGTGATGTTATAGAAGGCTGGAAAAGGATTTCAGAACAACCCCTGTAGGATTATGTAAACATTGACTCCAATGTTATGACAACAGACTTGGTGGAAGTTGGTGACATTGTTGACAGTCATTTAACACAAGCAGAGTTTTCCGCTGAAGAACTGTCCGATGAAGAAGAGGTTGATATTCCAACAAAAGAAGAAGCAATGAGGTTCATTGAGGGTTTAAAAACCTATTTTACAAGCATTGGTGATATTCAAGATGTCACTTTTAAATGTTTATATAGTCTTGAAAGAGAATTACATAACAAAAAAAAAAACAAAAATGCAACAAACTAATATACATGATTCTTTTTAATAAAAAAATAAATAAAATTTAAATAAAAAATTTAATTGAATGTTGTTTTTTAATAAAACGTTATTTTTTCAGAAACATAAAATTTAAATGTTCTTTTTTTCAATACCCCCCTTTTATGTTTTCCCTCCAATTACTTTTTTTTCAGTCCCTTAAAAACGTAAAATAGGGGTTATACTATATATAATAAAACCATAAAACAGTGTTAATTCATTTTTCTTTATTAATTATAGATGTAGTCAGCTTTTAAATAGTTTACTCAATAGACATGTCACGTTGGTTAGTATATACAGGGTTATTCGTTATATATGAATGATCTACATGGCAAATGAAAGAGATGTTCCAAAAGTTTAAATTCTCACAGCAAGATCGCTTATAGTTGCGCAAACGACCGCTAGAGTGCTCGCGCCCGCAAGCAGCCATTTCGCATCAGTTGTGGTAAAATGGCTACTATGCAGCATATACTGTGTTCGTGCGTTCTGTAAAACTGAGTCGGCAACTGAAGTGCAACGTACCTTTCGTCTCCATTTTAACGTTGAACCTCCAACTAGAAAGGACATTTGTCATTGGTATCACCAATTTGATCAAACTGGATGTAAAGAAAAAAACTCGACTTGACCGCACATATCAGAGGAGAACGCGCGAAATTGAGTCCATAATTTTGAAGAACCCTGTAAATTCGTATCAATCCATTTCGACCTGTTACCACTCAAAATCTACCCACGTGATATCGACGCATTCTCCCAAAACATAGTTGAAACGCTTCTGAGAGCCACATGCCCTTCTGATAGGACTCACTCCCCTATCGGAACACTCAAAGTAAAAGAAGACAGTGATAGGGTCGTAGAAATTACCCGGGCCAATGCACTTGTCGTTGACGTCAGTGCCAGTGATGGGTGTGGGATCTACGCAAGCCTTGGCATTCAAATCGTACACCGTGTTGTCGAGACAGGCAAACATCTGAGGAGAGTAGGTTACACTGCCGGCAGACCTCAAGCAGATGTAGTACAGAGCAGAATTGTGGGGAACCAATCCAGCCTCTCCAGCAGCACTGCAAGGGGGGACGACAACAGAGCAATTCGTGTCATTTGTCAGCTTGAACCTGCAGAGCGTGGTCTTGGGGTCGTAGTAGAATCCTGCATTGCAGACTCGGGGGATAGACTCTGGTACGACTGTTTCAGTGTTGGCGAGTGGCACGCAGATGTGATATTTCTGGCAGTCGAAAGCGTCGGGGAAGACACCAACCTGGCGGCAGGTGAAGTTATATCCTACAGAGTTGTCGTCACAAACGGGATTGTTCCCCGCCGCGGTACATGTGCCGGTAGATTCCAAGCAAGTGCTCCCGGCCGGACAGTCGTCCAGCTGTTCGATGATGAAACCGCCTCCGATCTGGATGCACTCGAACACGGACTCGCAGCTGCCGCAAATGGGGCCGGGCTTGGTGCAGTTGGTGGAGTCTATCAGCTTGTAGAGGAGCTTGTTGTAGTGGTCGAACTCGTAGGTACCGCCAGCCTGCAGCTGTTTCAGCTCTTCCGGGGAGAGTTGCTTCACGTAGTCGATGGCTTCATATCCGGAAACCTACAATTTTAACAATTATTATAAATCAATGTAACACATTTAAAATATGCGGAACGTTTACAGGAATCATCAAATATCATTGACGTTAGAATTGAATTGAACATTGACGTTACTGGCACCTCTGTGTGTTCTTTACCGCCCTTGAGGTGATTTTTCACAAAAACGGCAATATGTAAGTCGTCCAAGTATTATTATTATTATTATTAAATACAAATGTATCACATAAGATGACTAGACTAACAATTGGGGGTGCATTTCTATAGTGGTTCAAGTAAAAAATGTGATTTTTGCTTTTATTGCTGAAATCTAGGTTAAAACCTTCAAAACTGTTTAAGTAATAAATATTTAGGAGGTTTGAAACCAGATTTCACGGAAAATAACAAAAACCATATTTTCTTTATTTGTACGACTTTAGAATTGCATCCCCCAATTAATGGTAACACGTGATTTGAGATAGAGATAAGAGGTGTTGGTAAGACAAAATGGTTCTGCCTATCCTTGCTGAGGTAGTGAGTCATATATCGATACCTTAGTTCAACAGGGAACTAACTCAAAATTCCTTATTTTGAGAAAACTGGATTTGTAAATTTTTCATAAAGACATCGCTCCGATGTAAAGTTATTTGTCCACCTATAACATAACAATAGCTGCGACATGTAAGTAATTTATCAACCTATCATATCATAGTCGTAAATGGCTACATTTATTAAGTTCCAAACGGAAACGTTTGACATGTTTCTCCATTAAACTAAGAATGTACTGATTTCATTTTAATTTCATAAAGAATTATCGGACTACATAATTAGGACGAATTAGACATATTTTTTATTGAAATATGAGGAGGGGGAGTTTCTTTACCATTTTTCATCATTATCTCAAAACCCAGAATTTTTTAGTTATTTCCCTATTGAACTAAGACACCGATATGTAGATAATAAGTACCTGTCCTAACACTTAACATTTTCTTGGAAACGATATGCTCAGAATAACACAAACAAGGCGCAGATAAGAGTCAGGTACAAAGTTTGAGATTAATAGACAAGACGATTGTTAACTAGCCATCTCATCACAGATCTATTGTGTAGATAGGGTTGAATAAATACATAGTAAATTAAAACAGAATTAAAACCCAATAGGAAAACATAGAACGAGTAATCAGGCGTCTAGACCTATACCAATGGGATACGCCTAAATAATTTAGAAGCCCTTGAAATAAATAAATCTATAAAATGAACAAAAATTAAATTCCATTTTTAATTATTCATTATTTTTATTGAGGTATAAAAACCTCATTTTAATGTTAAGTCATTGTAGAAAATAATATTAACATAAGAGGTCCTGGGTTCGAGTCCCAGATGCGATAGAAATTTTTATTATTTTCTGTCGTTTTTTTCCGTTTTCATGATTCATTTAGGTTATGTTAATATTATTTTCTACAATAATTAAAAATGAACTTACTTAATAAGCAATTAAATTTATCGAGGAACCCAATTTTAAACATGTTTCTCTTCCGCTGCCCTACTCCCATTCCAACTACCCCCTCTCTCGTACCTAACCCCCACCAAAGTTAATGTGCTCACTATATGTTTTTTTTTCATCCCTTAAGATGGTTCAGGTAGAGCCGAAACCAGCTGGTTTATGTATCTAATAAAGTGGTGTTGAAACTTTTTTTTTAATATCATATTTAATTATATCTAACGAAGAAGTGTCATGTCAGAGTTTAAATTAAATTTAGTGACAATATATAACACGTGTCTGAAATCGTAACCATATTATCCGTTTTAGCGCTATCCTTATTTTGTAAGTATGTATATAAATTGCTATCGCTAATTCTGTGTTTTTAAATTTAAAAAAAGTATGGTATTCAATAAAAATGCAATAACTTTGACAAATATCAATCAATTTTAATGATTTTTTTTTTAAATATGCAAGTAAAGAATGAAATTTTACGAATATTACAGTTCTAATTAAAAAAAACTACACATTAACAACTGCAAAAAATATTAAAAAATACAAAAATATAAGATTATTTCACTTTAAAATTGTGTTTTCCCGTGGTCCATGTAGTTTACAGCGAACGCATATGAGATTGAATCGCCTTATCTCATTTGCTTTGCTGCACACATTCATTTATGGGAACAAAGGTCTCGTCGTCCGTAGTGCCGCTGTTATTTGATACATTACGATCATCCGCAATAGAACTAACTTCCGACATGGTGAAAAATATCGATTCACTTTAGGGTGTATTTATTTTAACAGGATAAACAATAAATACAGTTATCAAGACAGTCGGCAACCGCAATATACCACTCTCAAATTGAACACGTGCTCTCCCGAGGACGACAAAAACCACACTGAAAATTGCAACGTTATAGCGCTGCGTCACAATTTACGTAACTAAAGCTTACAGCGTGATGGCGCTGTGTCGCACTCTAAGGGTTAAGTTATCGAATAAACCTTAGAATAAGTTTATATTATTATATTGTAGAAGAGAATGTTCCTGAAGTTCGAACCCTTATAGGAAGTATGAAGCCCATCTACAGAAAAGGCATAGCCGCGAGCGATAAGACGTTTGTGGTGACTGTCTTGAACTGTTTTTTTTTTTTATAAATAATGAAGCCAATTCTCGACGTCTAAAAAAAAAATTAAGCCATATCTTCCTTTTTACATCATACTTTAATTTTTTTCCGCTGCTGTATTCTGACCCAATTTGAATAATTTATTATTATACCTTTATTGCTGTGCTAAGTAATATTATACTATGTATTAAAATTATATGGTGTAGTACTTAAATATTGTAGATCTAGCTTGTAAATACTCTGAAAAGTGCGAGATAAATATGTTAAACCATTAGAAGTTAAGATTTTAACAATCTTTTTGATATTTGATTGTGTCACGTGTTACATTGGCGAGGTAACAAAAATATGTACCAGCAAAACTATCCACATTAATGAGATAACAAAAAGATGTACCAGCAAAACTACCCACATTAACGAGATAACAAAATCATGTATTAGCAAAACTACCCACGTTGAAGAGATAACAAAAACATGTATCAGAAAAACTACCCACACTGACGAGATAACAAAAACATATTATTAAAACTACCCACATTAACGAGATAAGAAAAACATGTATTAGCAAAACTACCCACAAAAGAAAAAGAGAGCACACTAAAGTAAATAAATATATATTTGCTGCTTTCTAAGTGAGAAGTCGTTGCCACAAGTCAGGTCGTATAGAAACGATTCTATAAAATGCGTTTGCTCAAAAACTTGAAACAAAACATATTGTTATCTATGGCAATTTTAAATGACATCAAAGACGTCTTGTAATCAATAAGATTTCAAAATATTTCTATTTTACGCATTTCTAATGCCTATATTATGTTTTTACACAAATCTAATGGAAACGCGATAAATTTTAAAACAAAACTTATGTTATGTACGTAGGTTTGGTAGTTATTTTTTTTTACTCACAGCAACAGAAATTGCAAAGATAAGCAAAATGTAGCAAACTGATTTACACATGGCGCTGAATGATAGTTATACTATATTGTTAATTCACTGCACGGAATGTCCAACTGCTATTTATGAAAACATGTCGTCTTTATATAGTCTGTCATTAATTTTATCAGATTCCAACCGCCAGTGCCTAATTAATAAATTAGTTTTATTACAAAGAATATTTGCGCTCGCATAAATAATATGTGGGTAACCAACTTATCAATCCACTGATTAAAGTCATTATGATTAGACTATATCAAAATAGGTACACAACGATTGGGAGTGACTTAATCAATGATTGACTAGTTTAATCGATTAGAATGGCCTCATTGGGGTCAAATAATGTTAATTATATTTATAGCAAAAGTGATGTATAAAATTCCAGTTTAGGAAGTATCCATATTACAATTCACCAGGGGTCTGATTCCGGTTATTTTTAAGGATAAGGCATTGTCCTTATCCTCGGGCTTAAAGACTTTTTGCAACCCTTTCAGACCGTACGTATAATTGAAAATATATAGATTTCATATTTTTTTCTATAAATTGTCGGTTTTCTTTAACTAATTTTCGGCAAAAATTTTTTCGCACTATTTTTTCTTTGGATTTTAGCTACTTGTTCAGGCGGAAGTCAATTATATATTTTGAAAGGTGATTTTTGTATTTTATCTCGCCCGAATACTTTCTCTCGACGTTTTTTGAAGGTATATTTTTATTGTTATGTTTTTATGTAAAAAAAATTGAATTAATAAATCATTTTATTTTTTGTATACTCTGTAACATTTTATTTTAAAAACGCCCTTGGAGACCTAATGTTCTTTCAAATTAAAATAGCAAGAACTTCTAAAGTATTGAAAAAAAAGTAGACAAACATTTCAAATACAGTCTGACATTTAAAGGTAGACAAACATTGAGGGCGCTGTGGTCGTTCAAGAGGTTTTTAATGGTAACACGAATGTGGCTCATGGACACAATGGTCCAAGTGAATATTTTGTATTGTTTCATTTAAAATGATGCCACAAAGCGAATTTAAAGTTATTGAAGATAAATATTTTTACTTTATACAAACGGTGTTCATAAACGTGAATAGAAAATTGGAATGAGGAAACTATTAAATAAATACGTAGTAATTAAAAAATATATTTATTAAAAAAATGTTACTAAGAGAAAGCGTAAGTAAGAGTGCACTAAGTAGAGTTCCACCAGAACACCAGGGTCCAGGGGGCACTGATTTAGCTAGAATTTGGAGTACATGCTCCAAGGATGAGAAGGAGGATAGAATTTATTTAGACGGTATACATACCTAGAGCCAGTATGGGTATGTAGGATAGATAGGATAGGAATAAAGGAATGGATTGAGCGTTGGTTCTAATTTCTTGCTTCCTGCGTGTTTTTATTTCCCGCTTCTTCTTGTTTGAGTTTCTAGCTTCCCGCATTTATGTTTTTTTTCTCGCCGCTTCTCGCTACTTCTTCTTGCTTTTCGGGATCCAGGGGGCACTGATGAATATTCTGATAATTTGTAGAAATTTCTAAAATATTTATAATAAAAAATACTTAGTAATTAAGAGAATGTTTAAGTGAGAGACTAAGTAAGTGTGCACTAAGTAAGAGAGTCCCGCCAGGGGGTACTGATGAAAATTCTGATAATTTGCAGTAATTAAAAATATGTTAATAATTTAAAAAAAAAATTGTTACTAAGAGAAATTGTTTTTGTTTCCCGCTTCTTCTTGTTTCAGTTTCTAGCTTTCCGCTCCCTGCATTTATATTTTGGTTTTTTCTTCTCGCCGCTTTTCGCCTTTTCTTCTTGCTTCTCATTTTCAGCTTCCCGATGTTTCATGCTTCCCGCTTCCGTTTTCCCGCTTCCATCTCAAAAAAATATTAACGATCTAAAATATATTTAAAAAAAAAAAAATTGCATTGAGTCGTAACGTTTTTGTTTACAATAAACTGTCAAATGAAGCCTAACCTCAAATCTGAATGTATATTGCAATTGTTTAAAAATCAGCATAAATCCACAAAAATATTATTTAAATAAGTACGAAATTGACGAAATGTGTAAACAGACCTTTATAACTTACCAGGCATTTCAGCAGTGCGTCTGTAAACGTCTTCAAAGTTAGACAAGAGTTTATTAGCTTAAAATTCAGCTAAACAGCGCCGGAATACACAGTAAATAACCTCCCTCCACTATTTATTGGTCAACTTCCTTTAGATTCGGAAGTCAAATATAACATTAAATTTGAACTTAAAATATTTTTGTTCCGAAATCAGTGTTGCCATAGTAATGAAAGCATTTAGTTTCATTTTACTAAATTTCTCGATTATATTGACAGACATGTAGGAAATTTAGGAATCTGTATGTTTTTTGTTCCATTCGAAGTAATTACTTGCAAGTTTTGTGCGCGTGTATTGTCATTTTACTTTAGGTCAGTATGGCACATAGACATACCGCCCGTATGACATATCTATGGAAATAGTTAAGTACCTGTCGACAGCCGAAGTTGACGTTTCTGCCGCGCAGCCAGTGTGGGGTGCGCGTCTTTCTTTACGGTTACACTCTGGCATACCTGGTATAATTTTGACGGTAGATGACAGCTGGTATTTTTGTTTTACGAAGGAGCGGTGGAATAGTTCAATTTAGTTTTCATAAATTGTAATCATGGATCCCGACGAGTGTTTAAAAGAATGGACCGATTTATCAACGGAGTTCAAAAACTTGGAGGTTTGTCCCGCTTGTCATATTCTCAAGTCAAATAAGGTTATGTCAATGTCGATAATTATTATCATTTGTATGGTTTTGTTGTGACTTAACTTTTTTCTTCTATTGTTTTTCTTTTAATTGTTATTGATTTACTACGATCTTTCTTTATCATGTTTCATTCATTCAATAAATCTACAAGTGGTTCTACGTAGTACGTTATTTTTGTCATGTTTATTCAACAATGTAGTTACTAACTTGCATATTATATGCGTATTTATGAATTGTCCCATTTTTTCAAGTATTGCCTTGTAATTGTATTATTCATAATATTTTCTGTATTTTAGGCTGTCAATCGAGAGTATGTGGGCAAGTTGGAAGAGATTGGCGAACTGCAGGGGAAATGCCTCAAAGAAATCACCCACCAGCGGTATCGAATGTTCATTATCACCGGGGCCTTGAAAAAGTAAGTGTTTTTGCATTTCTACTAATTTTACCAGCAAAAATATTATCTGCGCTGTTGTGGTCTTTTGATTTTGAATAGAATTGCTTGCTTATGAATTTGTCGTAGCATGTTATAAATAGTCTCGGACAGTGCCATGAATTTGTTCCTGTTTTCTGATGGTTTTTTAACCTTTGCTTAGCAAGGGTGGTTGGTTCATGTGAGCACCGTTTGCTTCTATTCCCACTTTTAGTATTCTTCATAGTAAACCCAGATTAGATTGAATAATGAATAGAGTCTCTATACGGGAACTCCTCCCGGTGAGACAGGCATAGCAAAAACCATTGTAATATTTTGCTTCTTCTTCTTGAGTCGCTTCCTCATTGCTGAGGATCGTGACCCTCACTCCAATCTCCCTGGTGTATAAAGCTCCTCCACTCCTTGCGATTCTGCGCTGCGTGGAGAGCTCCGGACACTAACGTTCCGGACACCTGCGAAATTTGGTCGCTCCAACGCATCGGTGACCTTCCTCTGCTTCTCTTGCCTTCCACTTTGCCAGTGTACATGAGCTTTTCCGGGTTGGAGTTCTCGGTTTGGTGAACAACATGTCCAAAGAATCTGGATACACTGTAGGCAGACAGTTTATAGCCTATTGTGGATGCCAAGCTCTTTCAGAATTGATATATTTATGTCCATGGAATCCTGAGCATTTCCTCCAGCACCACATTTCGAGGACGTCTATCTGCTTCCTTTCGCTGGCTGTGAGTGCCTATGTTTCCACACAATAAAGGAATATGGGGAAGAGTATCACCCGGCCGAGTCTCATTTTGACAGTTTTCGTTATGCTTCTGTCACTCCATATCTTTTGGAATTTCCTCATTTCATCTTTTGTCATGCAAATTCTTTTCACTTCTGTTTCACAACCTCCTCCGTTACTATAGACGAGCCTAGGTATAGGAAGTTATTCACCATTTCTAAGTCTGTGAGAGCATTTGTTCTTACACAGGTGTTTGCCCTGTCGATCACCATTACTTTTATTTTGGCTTTGTTGATCAGTAGACATAGATTATGGCTTTTTTCTTCTATTTTAGCAAGGAGGTGATTCATTTCTTCTTTAGAAGAGACAATGAGGGTGTGTCATCTGCATACCTGAGATTGGAGATTTTTTGGCCACCAATGTTAATTCCACCTTTTCAACCATTAAGAACCTTACGCATTATATATTCCCCATATATATTAAACAACATTGCTTATCAAGATAAATAAGGAAAAGAAGAAAATTGTTATTTATGAGAAAGAAAGAAAGTATTTTTTAGTATTTATGCGATTTTACTAATCATAATAAGGCTTAACGCCTCAGTTATTTTAATCTATGGTAAGAAAGGATTGGTTTGAGAAGTTTTTTTTGCCCTACGTTACCAAAATCTGTAAAATAATTGGATTCTTGAAATTTACATGGAATATTTATTTTATTTTATATGCAATGCGGGTTCCAGCTTAAACATGACCAAGATCATCCTTAATGGGTGAAAGTCATAAATTAATAAAACAAAAAATATATTTATACAACACGGCAAATGAATTAAAAAAATTATTACTTGGTTCGGTTTGGTACTATTGTCAGAACCAATTAATCTTTGGAACGCCGAGCGCCCGCGATCTAATACTTCTGTAGTGTGCCGAGGGTAAATTTCGTGCGCAGCCCACCTGAATCTATTTTCGTAAAACTTACTGGTTTTTTTTGCAAAACTAGATTTTTTAAATTGTACCGTCTTACCAGATAATGTGTTTTATCTATCATAAGTAGTTTCCCAGAATAGCTACTTATATTCAGAGAAATGATTTTTTGACATTCTTGATCGGATACGCTAGTGTTCAACGGATACAAATTTTGATTATCCAATGGGCGATTCCGGTGCACCAGAAGTTAATGTTCAGTCGGAAAGCTCTACAAATTTAGTGATGCTCATCAATTTTGAGTGTGACATGCAAACAGATTTTCTGCTTCATGGTTAAGATTTCTTGTTGTAATAGACCTCTGGATAATCATTAGCTCAGATGATTTCTCTGATGTATTCAGTATAAATCATGCTGAATATATTATTCCTTGGCAATTTCTATATATTATTTGTGAACGTTGTACATTGATCAGAAAAAATGTTGCACATTTTTTATTGTCATAATATATCATAATCTTTCTGACTGATTACCTTATCTACGGTTTAAACTCTTTATGTAAGATATTTACTGATAAAATATATTTTAAAAAAAAGAACAGCTTAGTTTCAATTGAACTTTGACCCAATGTCATAATATAACATGATTCTCGTTGGGTTAAAATTATTTTTCTGGTGGCATTTAAATATTTCAATTTTAAGTCTGGGGACGCCCCTGCAGGACATGGCACATTCAAGAGATTCAAACACTCGTGTCTGGGTGAAGAGTTGGTAAAACAGAAAAGTATGTATTAGATGATGTATGAAGCAGGGAAAGTGGGCCTCCTCTGCATTATTTATTATAATATCATATATGTAACACTAACTAAGGTAAGTTGTTGGGTTGAGCCATCTCCATCTGGAGTTTAATTAAAAACCTGACTAAATCTAAATTTCCAGGTACTTCCCAACCTTCCTCTGCTCCATCTCCTTCCATTCCCCACTTCCGGTTCCAGTTTCAGTTTCCAGGCAGTTGGGACTCTTGTGCGGTATTCACATAAAAAAAATTGCATTGGAGTGTTGAATCTAGAGGTTGCAGAGTTGATTATTGCTCGATGCAAAATATATGGGCATTGAATTTTTATATTCATATGGGTGCTGTTAGTCAGGATGCTATCGCTTTATACCTGTCAATACATTCACCGCCGCTTTGCCAGAAAACAGAGGTTCGTGATACGACATGTGCTGCATTTTGTATAAGATGACAGGCTACATATTACTACAATACAAAACTTGACTTCCCGTACCGCTGTGTCGTATCACGTCCCTGACTAAAAGACGTGTATGCATGTTGCATCATTTCCCATCTCCTCTAAAGCGACATCAATAGACGCTGTGTCCGTGAACGCGTTAAAAAGCACATCGGTGAATTTAAAAATAAAAGCGTTTAAAATCTTCAATAATTTAACAATTGAAATAAAGTCAATAGCCAAATACCGCAGTTTCAGGAAGGCGCTTGGGGACTTGGGGATGAGTGATTGTGATAGTAGCCTATTTCTCGTATTCAGATAGATAGTGTATATATTGTTTAGGTGTGTGGGGATATATATATGTGTATGGGTGTGTGTATATGTGTATGTGTTTATGTGTGTATGTATGCACTTATGTGCACGTGTGCATGCATGCACATATATAAAAAAAAGTTAAGTATATTTTTATGATCTAATCCTTATGCATGTCTTTTTTTCTTTCCATCTTCTACTTTTATAATTTTTCTAATTTTCAGCATGTCTATATACTAAATCCATGTTTACACTAGACTTCATATAAAGTAACTATACTCCTTTGGTCACCATGAAACAGGCAGAGCCGCCTAGTATGGTGATCTAATGTATCTACTCCGTGTAAATATCTTCATTAAATATCATGTAAGATAAAAATAAATAAAGATTAAGTGTGTAGAAATTTACTACTTTTTTGGCCTCGTAAGGCTCGAGTGTGTGAAAGTGTTATGTACCCGTCTTTCATCTAGCAATATTGAAATTTCAGATATTGGATGTCCTCTAACTTTCACTTACTATTGCTTGTAATTACCCAATTGTACAAACAGCTTTGACAATTGTGTGGGTGAGAACCAGACTCGTCTAACCCGCAATTATTCAATTTTGTGAAAATTTTCGTAAAGTCGTATTTGTTGAAAAAAAAAAACTGAGTTCTTTAATATAAATTTTTTCTATTATAACATGATTCATTGATATGTTTTTTCTTAGATAATGCCAAAATAAAACCTAGTAAGGAAAAATATTGCGGTTTTTAATTAAAACGAAAGCTAGACATTTTTGACTCTCAAAAATATTGAACCTTTTGCAAAATTGTTAATGGTTCGACGTGGTTTAAACATTTATGGCAAACACCAAAAACCTTTTCACTTAAGGGGAACGGCTGCGGTGCCTGTTTCATACAAAACTGAATTTTGGATTGGAGGCCAAAATACCCATCCAAACGGAATGATCTATTTTTTTAATTAAAGGTTTAGTAAATATCTAATACGGATAAGAAGTATTTTATTTATTTTTGTTTTACCTTATGAAGGAGTTGATTTTAGAGGCGTCTTTAACAATTATTTAGGGGCTAACGGTGATTTAAAAAAAGTTTTAACCCACGTGCTTTGAAAATATAATGAAATATAAAATTATATATTTTTTTTAAATATTAAAATAAGCATTATGGTGGACTTTAAATTAAATTAAAAACGACCAATTTAGGGTGGAACACAAATTTGCCATACAGAATTTAAAATATCGACCCGAAAAAACCTTTTTTTTTTTAAATGTTTTATTTTTATTTATGTAATCATACTTACATAGCAAATGTGATATATTTTTTTTAAAGTACGATAAACCCGCAAATAATTTTCTAAGCTGCCTCTAAAATGATGAAAATTGTTTTTTTTTCATGGCACATACTTAAAAAATTAAAACAAAAATAAATAAAATACGTCTCATCCGTACTAGATATTTACTAAACCTTTAATTAAAAAAATTTGATCATTCAGTTTGGATGGGTATTTTGGCCTCCAATCCAAAATTCAGTTTTGTATGAAACAGGCATTGCAGCCGTTCCCCTTAAGAACAAAAATTAAAATAAATAAACATCGTGAAATTATAACGGTAGAGAATAATTTGGTTGAAGGATTAAACTAACTAACCATCATGCCGTTTCTCCATAGGGGTAGGAAGAGAGGATGGATCGCCAAACATTTCAGTCTTGGCACACACTCCTTGCTTCATTCACATTCATACATACTCGTCTGTTATTTTTACTACTGATATGGCCCGACTCGACTATATGGTTCACTTGATCGTGCCATGTCTTCCTCGGGCGTCCCCGACTTCTTCTATCATTCACATTCGCTTCATATACTCTCCTTACACTCTTTTCTTCGTTCATCCACTCTACATACCCAAACCATCAAGGGTCCCTTTCTTAATCTTACTCGTTATACTTGCATTAGCCTTGCATTATTTGCAAATCTCTAAATTTTCGCACAGTCATACATGATCTTACCACACATATGCCTCGGCGATCTCATTTCTACAGCATTCGATCGATTTTCATCCTTCTGCCATATATATGAAAATATATCTCTTCCTTAAAAGTCCGCACTGAGGTTATGTACCAAGATTTTTGTGAAAATCATTATAATTAGTAGGAATAAATAAAGTTCTATTGGGTCTTGAAACGGATGATCACTTGGGAACAATAATTCTAACCCTGAAAAATTACGACCTGCTCTTCCAATTTTTACTTCTTTATTCGGTGTGTCATCTTGCACGTGGGGTTATCTTTTCTCATTTGGATCCATCGCGTTTTTAGCCAGTCAACCTTTTGGCTGTTAGACGTAATTTTTCGTAATTGTTTAAGTCTAAAAATGTATGAAGAACGTCAGTAGTTAGTTCCTCGCAAAAATATTTGCGATGAAATTTAAAAGTTGAAGGTTTTTTTTAGGTTAGTGAATACGATCGTATAGTTATTTTTAATAGCTAAACCAACATTACTAATTTCGCCCTTATTTCGAAAATTTCATGTATAGAACTTAGAGAAATTATAACTTTTGAGATAACTTCGGTTGACTGGCCTGAAAATTGAGACGTTTTTATTCTGGACCAGCAATATACATTTAAATTAACAAACTATTAGGGTAACATTGCTTCTATAAAACACCTATAGGCATTCCAATCCTTTCTATAAGTCAGCACCCTCCAAACTACGAAACCACTTTTTCCAGTCTTCAAATGTTTATTTACTTCCAAGTGAATTCAAAGTCACAAGTCACCCGAGTCTCTATATGCATTTTTAGTTTTTAATATTGATTTGATGTTTATTTAGGCTGGCGAAATCGCGCCTGAAGGTGCCCGATGATGAGAGGATAGTCAAGCTGGAGAAGGACCTGATGAAACGGAATGCCCAGTTGCATGAGATCGAGCAAACGCTCCCCAAGAAAAACAGCGTCTATCTGAAAATAATACTAGGCAACGTCAACGTCTCCATTCTCAACAAAAATGACAAGTAAGTTCAATACATATTACATATGTACCTCTCGATTTTCAATAAAAATGACAAGTATGTTAAATACATACATATTAAGTAATTTTCATTCTCAATAAAAATGACAAGTACGTTCAATACATACATATTAAATAATTTTCATTCTCAATAAAAGTGACAAGTAAGGTCAACACATATTACATATGTATCTCTCGATTTTCAATAAAAAATGACAAGTACGTTCAGTACATACATATTAGATAATCTTCATTCTCAATAAAATTGGCAAGTAAGTTCAATACAATTTTCATACTTTTCCATTTGCAATAAAATGACCAGTATGTTCAGTACAATATTGCTTGTCTCTGTTCTTAACCTGATTTACGCGGTTGTCGCATATATGACCAATCGGCGGCTATCCCTGTACGCAGATGTTGCATCACCGGTCAGTGACTGAATTGTCAAATGCGTCGGGTTCCCACCCAGGCATCGTGAGTTCAATTCCTCGGCTGGCTAAGTCCTCCACATCACAAGCAACATCTTTCGCTTATAATGATGGTGTAGTAGGAGATTTAAAAATATTGTCAGGTTATTCGTAATCCAGGAATGTTTGTCTTTCTTTAAAAAAAAAACATGTGATCCATGAAATTTCACTAAAACACATACATTGTGTCAAAATGTGCTGTGTGGTGGGATAAATAGATTGAGTCGAAAAGGTTAATAAAAATGACAGGTAGGTTTAATATATATTGTTTATTTAACATTTATAAATAGTGGTAATCTATTAACATGTCTCTAAGTTTGGCTGTTTTACACCTCAAGCACTATGGAATAATTAATTCTAAAATAACATTATTAAGTTGGTGTATTTTTGCCCCACAATAATTCATTGTATTTATTTATTGAGCGAGGTAGAACATTTTTGTAAATTTATGCGACTTTATATTGTATATCTTTCCTAATGATTCATTAATTTAACATTGTTTCGAAAGTGGTAACAGTTTTTATAATTATTGAGTTCCAAGTAAGGAATATCCCTAGAAAGTGGTGTGACACCAGTCAATGATTAGTTTTTACACGCATACGATAGTCTAAGGTGTTTTCACCTCTTCTGTGTAAATTGTTGAGTAACTACTCGACACGTAATTTTAATCATAGGATTATATTATTATAAAAAATGCGGTAAATTGGTGACCGTTTCACCGCTGTCAAGTGGCTCCTAACGAGTTAATCGTTGGATTGAGTGCTGTAACAGCCATTTATTCGAAGGGTAGTGTTCCTCAGCAGTGGTGAAACAGATAATATACATTACTCGATGAGTAGCGCTAATCG